>CABFWO010000941.1:182397-196009 GCA_902155825.1 Timema genevievae | reverse complement strand
TAGGGGTGTGTAGGGGGCAGGCGGTGGGCCTCCCCTCCTTTCCCCCCCCCCCCCCACCTATCTTTTTCCAGGCGGAAAGAAGGAAAGAAAGTAGGGCTAGAGTAAACATCAATCCGTCGTGAAGTATCACCAGAGATGTTGACGAGAAGCTACATTAAAGCGTGGAAAACAGCTTACAACCTATAAGCAACCCCCCTCGTTGCTTAGGGGGTTGGAAGAACAGGAAGATGAAAGTAGTGGCAGGGGAGGGAATATATATATAACAAGCTGTTATAAACGAGGGTCTGAGAATTACTACTACTATTAATAATAATAATTGTAAAACAAGATGGAGTTGAAAGGGGGGAGGTAAAATAAAACAACATTTCATTCGTTGAAAGATCACAGGAACTGAAAGATTCTTTAAGACGACGGAACACCATAAGGTTTTCATCAAACTAATTAATTTCAAGTTAATTTCCGTTACGTTTCTATACTTTACATCTATTACTTCATCATTTAGAATAATTATTGCAGTCATGAATATTTTCAACATATATATTATGATATAACTTTATATTTTATGTAATGACAAACTCAATTATACGAGTCCTACATAAATAGAACGTGGCAGCCACTGAACCAGGCAGAACTAACAAGTTCACTTGTGAATTTTTCGCTAGTGGTAGTAACTTCTGGCTCAGGTATTTCTGTTCCTGGACCACGTCCTTTAACGAACTTTACTCATTCTTTATTTCTGTTTGTAACGAACAGGAGTTACGAGGAAAGCGAAGACGAGCGCCAAAATGAGTTTTATAACCAGAGATATTAATTACTATTATTATTATTAGCACCACGTCTTACTAGCCGTTCGGGTTATACGCACTTACGCTAATGTGCAATGGTAGGGTGATGGTGAGGTGAAAATGGAGGACCTACAGTTTAACGTGGGATCCGAACCACGGCGGAAGCCTGGGCATTCCACACATTCACAAGTTGTGATTAATACACGTCTTGTCAGAGTTGAAGGAAGGGTTTGGCAATAAGATAGATCTGTGCCGGGACCGAGGATTGAACCCCGGACCCTCAGCACAGAAGTCCGACACCTTACCCCTAGACCACGAGGTCACCCATTAATTACTATTGTTTCTCCCATTTCATTACAAGGGTGGTCCTCCAATTGTATGGTATTGTTTTTTGGATATCCGCAACCTCATCCACACGATATCTTTTATTCCATTTTATATTTTAAACTCTTAACCCCCATTTACACCAATTACGTCGTACATATTCAAGACTACTTTACAGCACTGTATTGTCTAACTGTCTAGTAAACTATTTATAAATTAATTGATCTAGCTTATTTTCTTGAAAAATATTATTGTTATCATTGACGACGTAGTACAGCACAAACTTTTGTTTTATGCTTAGCACCCCGTATTACTATCCGTTATGGCTATTCACGCACAGAACATATATTAATGCAACAAGCTTTAGTATAATTTCATGTTTAAATACATTCTTACCAAAAATGCAATTCAAAATGTTTACTATTACTATCTTGTATGATTTTCCGTCCACGTCAATGTAAGGGTTCGAGTCCTGACCAGGTGTGCCAAGGGTGTTTTCTACTGAATATATTATTAATATTATTATTATTATTATTATTTTTATTATTATTATTATTATTAGCACCTATTCTTACTACCCGTTCGGGCTGTACGCACTTACGCTAATGTATAATGGTAGGGTGATTGTGAGATGAAATGGAGGACCTACAGTTTAACCTTGAATCCAAACCACGATAGAGGCCTGACATTCCACACATTCACAAGTTGCGATTAATACACGTCTTGTCAGAGGTGTACTGAATATGATTTTCCTAACTTACTTCATGTAAAGCGGTTACTAAAATTAAATTTTTTAACTCTCATCTCATTGCAATTAGCATAATCAACAACGTAGAGCCAACTTTTCATGGCCACATGGTCTAAGGTGCTACTCTCGCAGTAGACTAGAGTGGTAATGACGCGGGAATTGAGGTTTGAATCTCGGTCGGTTGTACTGAGGGTAGTTTTTTTATAAAAAAAATTTCCACTCTCTCTTCATGTAAATGCTGGCACACTTTATCTAAGCAAAAACTTCCATATAACTAAAAACCAAAAGCATAATTTGTACATAAACTTATAGCCCGAACGGGTAGTAAGATGTGGGGCTAAAAAAAAGTATACATCCTTGACAAACAGTATGACACGATGTAAAAATAATATGAGAGAGACGGTTGTATCCGCATATCCACAGGGGAGTAAGGAAATAGCTGTAGATATACAGTAGAACTTCGGTATAAGAAACCTTTAGAAAATACAAATAGGCTCTATATTTAATCAATAGGCATTGATTATACATCCCAAAGATAAAAGATTAAGATCACATCACCTGACATGAAAAAGGGATAGCGCATCTTTTTCCATCTGACAGATAAGATTCTTCCAACTGAATTTGGACTGAAACTTAGTTTGAAAACCGACCCGTGTAATTTGGCTACTGTTGTCTTAATCCCAGTTTAGAGCGGTGGCTAATCAGCATGCCAGTGTAATTCCAATTCATTCTAATCAAACTTACGAGCACTGCGAACACACAACCTGAACATTGAATGCGTGCATTTGCCTACCGTCCATCTCTCACCCATAGACACGCATGTAGATCCGCGAATAGAGAGAGAGATAGAGAATAGGAGGTGTACGTGGCATTAACAACGGCGGCGTCGTATAGCACACGGCATAGAGCCGACCCCCAAGCTGATTGGTTCATACATCACCATAATTACATGAGGCTTGTCTTATCGGGGCGAGAGCAGAAACGGTAGATCAGTGAGAGAAGGGGGGTCCCCTTCCATCGAACTTCGGTGAGGGTCCCACCACAAAGGTACCCCTGACACCCATACCCTTGAACTTTGAAAACAGGTCTAGAGAACAAGCTAATGGTCTAGGGAAATCGGGTGAGCCTCAGATTAAACACCCGTAACATAAATGCGTTCATATAACCCCTATTACTCTTTGATGATTGAGTTAAAGTGTACCTTTAATAAAGGGGAAGGTGCCGTAGGGAACAAGGTTTGAAAATAGGGTTGGGTCAGGGTTGGGGGAGTAAGGGGAATCTGTTATGTAATAGCCATCGTGTTAGTCGATATACAGTGTTTGATGGATCGTGTGAATTTAAATCCATTCGTGGTCAAATGAGGCCTCTTTTGAGTTAGAGATAATGAGAAGGGTTTTGTTTGGAGAAATTTAGGTTATGTGCTTTGATGGTTATTATAATCGCACTGATACTATTTTATTTCACAAATTAGTCACTTGTGGTTGATAATTAGTGATACGAGTGTATGATTTTTTACCTAGTCTCAATATCCGCCTTGGCTAATGGCATTTAATTATTTAATTAGCAGGAATGGAAAGGGTGAGACTTAGAAGAAATGTAGTGTAATTGCATGGAAGGAGAGGAACAAACTATATAGGTAAACAGCCCTCACTATACACAGCCGGTGTTTCAGCCATGATCACCTATTACTATCAATTCAACGCTCTCACCAATGGGGACTTTTTTTTTTTTGCAAATAATATAAACACTTTGATTGTATATTACGGTTTTATTAATTTGTTGCATTACTTCACAAAAAAATATATATAGAACCGTCTCACAGGTTTTTAGGCATCACTTTCGCAATATATTAAGCCTCCGTTGACGAGAACATCAGAGTTGGAATCTAATCCCATAATAATGTTACTTTCTAAGGAGTATCAATATCGTCTTTCAGACTAATTCAGGTAAACTTACTCCAAACTTAGCTCTCCTCATTCCTATTAACTAGGTTTATAATACTATAAATCTGAAACCTTATCTCAGTCGGTAGTGTGTCTATCCATTTAGTTAAGGGTCCCAAGCTCGTTTCCCAACATGGCCGAATAATTTCACAGTTATGAATTATTAATATCAGGTAGCTGGATTTTATATCTGTTCTATATTGAAGCTAGAAGTCGTGTGCTGATATAATAAGTCTGTTCAGAAAGTGCATGTCAAAAACTTTAATTAAATGATTTTTTTTAGACTATTGTAATTTTATCTATTTATTTACTTTTATTTGTGCACCCCAGTGATCTTATGGTAATATTCTCGACTTAGGACCCTATGTTCATGGGTTCAAACCCAGCAGACGTTGGAGAATTTTTCATGAGTGATAAGAATCCCTTGCGTAACTTCCTTTGGAGGAGAAGTAAATCCATTGGTCACATGTCGATTATAGTGTGTAAAATAGCCCTGAATGTTATGTGACAATATATTTCCTGCCAAAATGGTAGGCCCTTTTTCACTCGCTTATAAAAATGTTAGTGTGGAAGGGAACATGAAACCACCATACTATCTGAGCTTCCCTAGTACACGGGATTTATACCAGATAGTGCGGGCAGCACTAGCCAGAAGAAGGGATAAGTGCATGCCCGACTTCAGATGGATTGAAATCACACTAATACAATCTTCGGGTTGTTAACTTAAGAAGATACTGTTATGTAAAATATGGGATCTAAAAATGTTATAGTATATAAATGTTTAAATAAAATTATAATCACTTGAAGTTTTTATTCAGCCTCTTTTAGTTCTAATATGTAGGAAAACTGGGGATCCCAAGATTCTACTTGTCTCCAACGTGGGACAATCCTAAACTGTATACTCTGAGAAATGAATAATGTCACCGTTACCCAGAGTTCCAATAACCTCAGGGCTTTACTGGTCATTTGTCACGGTGGCAGCCCTTGATAAATAGCAAAAGCAGTATAAAGGGGTTTGGGGAGGTCCGCTCTCTGTGTCCAACAACGCGGCAAAAAACATTAAACAGCCATAACTTGTGAAAACCACCGCCGTACCGTGGCGAGAAACGGAAGCTTCTTCTCCAGGGATATTCCTGCTTGCCGTCTACTGATGGTGACCCTGGACAGAATGTTCTTCGCACATGCGCACTAAGATTTATTGAGGCGAGGGAGGATAAAAACTTAGGAGCGAGATGTCTGGAGATATCCACATCACGTACTAAACTGTCTTATGTATGTTCGTTGGAAATTAAGATTTGGATGTATGAGTGTGTGTGTGTGTGTGTGTGTGTGTTTGTGTGCGGAACACGTTTTACAATCGACTCAGGAAATCTTCATTTTTAATTTTCTCTCGACACCTTGGAGAGAATGTTTTATGATCATAAAAAAAATTGAACTCGAGATTTTGATAAATATCGACGTTTCATGAATTCCTGAAACCAAATAAGTGGTTTTCGCAATGCTGTCTCTCTGTCCGTCTGTCTATACCTCAGTCTAGAGTCGAAACTATTTTACTGATTGAGCTAAAACTTGTTATATGTGGTTTTCATAAGGCTCCCCCGTGGGGTTTTTCGGAATTAGATACCTTACCCTGAATTTTATGGTTGTATACTGAAGGGCTAAAAAGAGAAAATAATTAATTTTCTTGAAATGGCTATAACGATTTTGATTAAATTTTACATCTAGACACTGTTTATCACTATAAACATAATGGCAGTACTCATTTTCCCATGAAATAATTTTGAAGACACTTTACATGAAGGAAATGTTCCTATTTTCATCATTTCTCCGCATTTATTTAAGATTCGAAATAAATATTTAATGTAAAGTTGTAGTACTATTAAAGATAAATATCTTTTACTTGAAATATATCTTTATTAAACCAATAGTGTCTATGCTATAAACAAATATATAAATACTATATAATTTATGTCTTTGAAAATTAATTTGATTCTTATGCTATTTTGTGTGTACAGATGTTTTTCTTTTCTCAAATCTTCTGTAACATTGTTCCTAGTTCATAATGCCATATAATAAAGTAACAGTGTATATTATTTCATTTATGGTCTTTGGTGTAATGTTTATACAACAATGTATATACCTATTATTTCGTTTCACAGATCTTTCGAGTTTTTATTAAATGTATATTTTAAGTTAAAAGAGGGAGTAAGTATGTGCAGTGAAGAGTACCATTTATTTGTACAAAAACTAGTTCTTACCAGTTTTGCCGCAAATATATTTTCATATACTTTCCAGGGTTATTTTATATACCCCAATTAACATGGGATCGACAGCTTTACTTTCCCTCTTAAGAAAGTTGTACTTCCGATTTATATATTTTAAGAAAAATCCATTGATCTCAGATGGGTCTTAACACACGATCATCGGGTTCCGAAGCCACCCAAAACAACCAAGGTCGACAATGTGAATATATGACTTACAAACTAATCTAACCTAAGGCTGAAGTGTAAATGTGTTAAAAATGTCAAACACCCTAACTTCAACGGGAGAAGATTCTGTTTGAAGTCAAGTGTTTGATTACCGTAACCATTGTGCAGCACCCTAGCTCAATTTGGAGTACATGTGGGTTAAGATCCACAGTTTGATTTCCAGCTGGCAGATATATCTATTTTTGGTGATACTAGAACATCTCGCTTTGTTGCTTTAGATTTACTGGTGGAGTCCAGATGCTCTAAGAGTACTACAATCATGCTAGTTTGTAATATTTGTGCTAATTTATTAATTGGTTAAAAGAGTTAATACTAAATACGCTAATAATACAAATGGGACAGAAAGAAAATTAGAATGATAATACCAAATAAAGTCTGTTCAGCATAGGAATTGTTTTCTGAAAGGCCTTTTTCCCTACCAGAAAGCTATTATATAGTAGGATATTGGTAGGAAAAAAGACCTTTCAGAGAGTAATTCCTACCGTGAATGGAGTTACTACATGGAATTGAAGTATTATCCATTTTGACTTGTGGAAAACCATTAATAACAATAAAGATAAACTATAGTTACTACTTATTAAGGACTTTTATTTTACCACATAAGCAAAACAAATATAATTTTTTTAAATGATTTCTTTGGTTGTCAATTTTAAAACATTATTAAAACTTGCTAAAAGGAATCATTATCTTAATCACGACATATAAAATGAGGTTGTTCATGTGGCATTTTTTCAATACAGAGTTGGTTTAATTTCTTCCATTCAAACTTGTAATTATATATTACTTGATATATTATTTCAGTTACTAATATTCTTAGATAGTTACTTCGGTAGGTGTCAAGTTTAAAGTTAAAATTTTTGATTCACCCGTTTCTCTTGTCTCATAAACTTTATTACACTTGTAGTCTAAAGTGTTTTATGTTTGACAGCTATAGCTTGGTTACTTTGAAAATGTTATAGATTGTCACTTTTTATATAAGTCAATAAAATTACTTTCAGAAAATATTAAAGTGGTCAATTTGAAAATGACAAATTGAATACGTAATGTTATGAATTATTGTATATGATTGAGAATGTCTTTAAAGTTAATAGCTATAAGTGTTTTATATTATCAAACGTTGTTTACTTTATTGATTTGTTCATGATGTGGACATATTCCATAGGTGTGCTTAAGTAAACTGAAGGTTATTATGATTTATTTGTGGTGAGAGTTGAATATAGTATTATGAGGAATGATTGTAAAATATAGGAAAAGGATTGATGGGAGTTTAAACAGTTCCTAAATAAGTGGGAATTATTTTGAAGGCAAATAAATGTTGGAAAGGCTGGAGGATCTATAATAGAAAGTTATTCATTCACCATGGATCCGGCCAAGATTCGAACTCCGACAATTCTGGTCACAGAGTTAAGAGATAGGTGCTGAGAAAATTAGGTATGCTTCTTATTAATTTAGTAATCATTACAAATTATTGATTAATCACCATTTATTGAATCGTCACTCTTAAATCAAATTAAAATGGTTGACGCATTATAAATACATAATAATTATTGTAGCTAGAACTAGAATTATAAATAGTAAAAAAAAACAACGTACCTTTAATTAAATATGCATTCATATTTAGCTCCATTATTTTAAGATATTATTATTACTACTAGCACCGCGTCTTACTAACCGTTCGGGTTATACGCACATACGCTAATGTGTAATGTTAGGGTGATTGTCAGATGAAATGGAGGACCTACAGTTTAACGTGGGATCCGAACCACGGTGGAGTCCTGGCATTCCACACATTCACAAGTTGTGATTAATACACGTCTTGTCATAGGTGAAAATGGGTTTGGCAATCATATAAATCTGTGCTGGGACAAAGGATTGAACCCCGGACCCTCAGCACAGAAGTATGTCACCTTAGACCACCAGCTCACCTTTTAAGATATTATGTTATTTGTTATGTTATATTTCCATGTAATTAGCTATTCATGTGATTTTACAAAATAAAGCTATTACGTTTATACATCCAATTTAATTTTATTCTCCCACTAAAACGTGAAATGTGTTCGCAATTGAAATAGTGCGTGTATAAATTAAATTCAAGGAAAAGCAGGTGACCACTTATTACACACTAAAGAACAACTTTTCTTTCTGTCCACCCCATTATCTTTACTCCTTGTTATTAGTCCTTCAAGTACGTTATTCCACTAATCACATCACGTCACGTCTAACGACTTATATAAGCCAAATTTGTGTTGTTTTACATCCGATACAACCACGAAGACGACCTCTTTTCCATTGTTTTTTTGTTGTTGTTGTGTTGTTGAAGGGTTAGAGGGAACCATCAAAAGAGGAGAGGGAGAGTAAAGAGAGGAGGTTTGCTACCAATTTTCATAAGAAAAGCTCTCATTAATCTCCATCAAACTTGAACAACCGCTAATAAGAGTTAGCCTTTTAGTCTTCTAGCTTCTTTTGTCCTCTGCTAACCATCATCATGACACTGGCTAAATTCAAACAGCGTATAAAATACAATTTACAAGAAGAAGGGTTGTTGAAGAGTAAAGGGTGGTGCTAGGACAAAGAAACAGAGGAGAAAAAATAACTTTAATCAAGGAAAACATAAATTATTTTTACCAAACATATGATGTAAATTAAAAAGTGCTCTTATTTTGCCTATTTGCCAAAACTCTTTTGCTCGAGATTGGAACTATATATATATCTTCTAACCTCATATATTTTTCTCTAGGTGTTGTGAATATGTTGGTATTAATAATACTAAAGTCCGTCGCTCGTTGGATTGAACAAAAAAGTACGTATTCACTCGAGCATTCGTGTGTGCGTGTACTGTTCGTTCTGTTCATTAGGAGTAAAATGCTCAAGTGAATATCTGTCCGAGAACACGCGCCGAATGGAACCGAACGAGCCAAACGCTATCGAACAACTGCCGGTTTTTTGGGAACGCTCAAAGGAAGTCAGTTGTTCCCCCGTGCTCAGTGGATACGTGTTTTTGCACTTGTTCGGACCGTTAGGAGTATTTGCTGAAAATGAGTCCCAAGTTGCTAAAAAACCTAAAGTTTACGTCAAACGATCCTTCACTGGTTTTGCTTTACGGATCTTTGTGTCCTTCTTCGCAATTTTATGGCCGGCAAGTTTAATCAAAATCTTTGTCCTGAGATGGCATTCGGGTGAAATTTTGGAAATGTCCTTCAACTAATCCCCTTAAAAGTTTTGTATTTTGCCGCCTACAAAAGAATCGTCTTATCCACATTTTCCTCTCCTTCTTTTCATTCTTTTTAGACAATGAACACAGCACAAAGAAAGAACCTGCTGCCACTTTCAACTCAATTTTGAGACTGAACTCTAGTGCTTGGCCTGTTCGTGGAAGATTGGCGGGAACAAGTCGAGCACCAGCAAACGGTCTGAATGCTCGAAATATTCGGACGTATCATTTGTTCGCGCTCGTTAGGAGTGTTCGGCTTGTTCTGTTCGTTCGAAGTAAAATGCTCACGTGAATACTCACCTACAGGTTACGTTTTTTTTTTATTCGAAGGGGTTGGTTTAGTGTGAAGAAGAGGGGAGCTTAGTTTATGAGGGTGGGGGTGTTATAGTGGACAAAATACTCGTGGCTGGGGCCCCTTAAAACACCTAAGGGGGTTAGGTTTGGTAGGGGTTAGGTTGGTGGAAGTAAGGGATGCGATAGTGGGTGGTGGAAGGAGGATGAGGGATAGTATAGAAAGATGATTTATGACCCCACGCCTTACATAAGAGTTGCAATATGTTGACCTATATCATGGTCTCATCCGACTGTGCAAGGTGGGAGAAAAGGGATAAAGGGAGGGGGAGTGATAGTAAAATAAATAAAGGTAGGTGGAGAAATGGCGTGTGTTCCTATCACACCACACTCTCAGGTTCTACTCGGGTAGTGGAAGTTACAACCCCAACAGTTTTTAAGGATGTAAAAGAAACACGTGAGGGAAAAAAATATACACGCACATACATTATGTCGAAATTTCTTTATGAAATTTTTATCAATGACGATATTGTCATTTTCAGAAAATATTGCTAACTAACATGTAGCCTTTGTTAACTAAGCTCCTTAACCCAAATCATAGCAAAGTTTTAATAAAATATTGTCAAACTATAATTTATTTATAAATATAGTTATATTGATTTTATATATTAAATAGATTTTTAGAAAATTAGAATGGAATCTATAAATTGGCTATGTCAGTTTCTTAAAAGGTAGAAATATATATATATAATTTAAGATAAATATATTTATATTTTAAATATATAAATAAATGTGTGTACCTCAAAAGAAAGGAAAAATTTTAAGGAAATTTAATAATTTCATCAGATTTTCTTAGAGAATGTGTAGAAAACCAATTAAATAAATGGTACGGCACACCGCACAGACTTTCTCTCTCTTTCTATAAACTCGTAAGATTTCTGAACGGAATAATGTACATTGTATCATCACCACTTCACATAAGAACACGCATAAAATAATATACAATGATATAGAATCAATGAGAAAAGAGGCGCATCTTTGTCCACTTAAGAGCATTTCAAAAAGTTTAATGTCTTCCACAAGGGTCAACACTTCGTATTAAAATTTCGATTTCTGGTTAAAATTTTAACATTTTATAAGGTGTTGCAGATCTTCAAGTCATCGCATTGATATTTAATTATTCATTTATACATTTTGACCAATAAAAAATGTAAATATTGACTATTGAGTCTAAAATGGAGATAGATCATTGCTATGCAAACATTTCTCCTAAGAGATTTAAGGAAAAATAACATACTTTTTTAGATACTTATATTTAATTACTCTATGGCATTGGAGAATTATTGCGTTAAGACTTAAGTAGTATATGTTTACAACTAAAGCTCACAAAATTGTATTAATATATTTGCAAATATCTCAGAAACTGTTGCTTTTATAAAAATATATGTCAAATAAAAGTTTTTTATTTCTAATAGTCCTACAATTTTGCAATGATAAGTTGTTTAGTTTCTCCAATAGTTGTGGAGATACGGAAATTAACGCTTCTGTAATGTACCCTAAAAATCATTTTCATAGGAAAATGAAAATAGCCAGTTTATTTATAATCTTAATCAACGCCTAGATACGAATTTTAATCAAAATCGTTTGAGCAGATTTTGAGAAAACCAAATTTTTCTCTTTTCGCCCTTCAGTAAACTACCCTTAATTTTAAGTTTTTATAGACACACAGACAGACGGCATTGCAAAGACTATTTTTTAGGGTTCGGGGGGTCATGAGACGTCGACATCCATCAACATTTCAGGTTAGTTTTTTTTACGGTCGCAATACTTAAACTTTAATGTCCAAAAAGTTAAAAAAATTATATAATTGCGTATAGATTGAAAGTTATTGATTTTATAAAAATATGTTTCGGATAAAATATCTGTATTATAAATATATATACATATTTGTAATGCTAAGTAATTTCATATCTCAAATAGTTTCGGAGCTATTATAAAAAATGTTAATTTACGCATCAGACCGGAGCCCTTAAAGCCATTTTGCCGAAATATTGAGAGTAGCCATTTTGTTTGGAATATTTATTAATGTTCATAAATGAAATTTAATCAAAATCGTTAGAGCCGATTTTGAGAAAATCGACTTTTTCTCTTTTTTCCCTTCAGTAAACTACCCTTAATTTTAGGGGTAGATATCCAATTCCAAAAACCCCTCGGGGCAACCCTATGAAAACCCTAGATATCAAGTTTCAGCTCAATCGGTAAAATAGTTTAGGCTCTAGTTGGAGGTACAGACAGACAGATAGACAGACAGACGGAAATTCAAAAACCACTTTTTCGGATTCAGGAAGTCATGAAACGTCAAAATTCATCAAAATCTCGAGTTCGATTTTTTTGACGACCACCATACTTTCTCTACCTGTAAGATAGAGAGAAAGTAAAAATTCACCCGATTATAATTTGAGCTTGAATGGAAAACCAAACCATAATGAGCTTGGCATAGGAATCTTGACCATCAATTCGGGTCTTATTAAAGAACAAGATAGTAAAATATATTATTTAACTATTTGAATATATAAGTATTAGTTCTAACTAACCTTAAAAACAAGGTGCTTAGGGAGATATTTTGGTTAAAAAAGAGATGAGTATACCGGAGAGTGGAGTAATTTACATTATAATAAGCTGCATACTATTGGTAAGACCTAAACCCAAATGAGAGTATAACATTAGTATGGTCATGTAGGAAAGAGGATGTAATAAGATGGAATGGATAGAACTCGTTCAAGGTTGGGATAGATGGCGTTCTATTTTAAGTGAAGCAATGAACTTTCAAGTTTATAATGTCATATAATAAGTAATAATAAAACATATTTGTTTTACCTACGCGTACGACCAAATGTTGCGATATTTCACGTTCCATTCTGACCATGTGCGCTATTTGTCATTTCACCTTGATTGACATTTACCTTTTTACTGACTGTAACCCAAAATAACATTGTTGGATGCTAAAGATGGAAGTACTAGCAGTATTTATCACAGTTTTTTTTCTTAATGCAAACTTTTTACACTCCATATGCCCCCATATCCATGAATGCATTACTGAGCATCTCTAGGAGTTTCCCCAATAAATTTAAATGAGAAAAAATATTCGAGATTGATCCGAATGTGTTCGAGAATTGCTCCCCTGGCTATGTTAAATATTTAACTACACCAAAGGGATGAATGAGGAAAGTAGAATTTTAGAGGGAATCTACCAGCCTCCTACCATGTAGTTTAATCTAGTTTCCACCAGGTGCACCTAGTACGTGGGGGTATTGCAGGTAATTTGACCACGGTGATAAGTCGAGGGCTAGATCATGTGTGGTTGAAGCATACTGGGCTTTTCACGTGAGACTCTTTATTTAGCTCCAGGATTTTACAATTATTAACTTTAGCGCCACATCTTACTTCCTGTTTAGACTATACGCATATGTTCTAGTAGTATTTAGAGGTAATGTACACGTATATGTATTTATAAAATTAAGAGGGAGTGTACCAGTGTTTTCGTGAAGGAAGAGAGGAGAACTATTTAAGGTAAGCCACTCACAGTACATCCAAACAGGAATTGAACCCTGATCTCTTTTGTTATCAGCAGTCTTGTCTATCATGGGAGCGACCCCTTAAATCATGTGGCCACCAAAGCAGGTTCTCCCTTTTATTGATCAATGAGCTGAGTGGGGAGGACATAATTTTTTTAGAACTATAACAAAAAATACTTCGAGGTATTGTAGAAAATTGGAACATCTGTAATCATGTACACAGACCTCCTAACCGCCCCCCCCCCC
>CABFWO010000941.1:115940-173673 GCA_902155825.1 Timema genevievae | reverse complement strand
GGGGGGGGGGGGGGTCCAGTTATGACAGGGAATGATGGTGGGAACGGGGTAATATATTCCTAAATTGTCCGCTGAGCACGTTTTACGTGCGTGGCTACTCTTGAAAGGTACAGCCATGATGGGATAAAGGGGCCTCGCAAGAGGTATTTGTTCCCCAGATAAGTGAGTGCTAACACGGCAGAAGAATTTACACTTTAAAAAGTATTTTTAATGCGAACATACTTTTGTCAAATCGTCCGGATTCAAATTAAATAGTTGTTAATTAAAGAAATAAATTACTTTAGTAAAACTTTTTGGCTGGTCTGAATCATACGGTACATAAAGTTTTTTTGTCAAGTCACGCTATCTTCTGTAAATTTTAATATATCTATAAAATAATATTGACTTGATATTGATATATACAGCAAAACCATATGTTTGCATGAGTTTAAAGGTTCTTTCTAAGATAGTTGAACTGTATGTAATAAGGCCCAGCCAAAGTGAAATGTTTTGTAATATTTTTTAAATGCCCATATAAAAACAATGGTTTTTACAACATGAACACTTTTTAAAAAGTTAGGAACCATTTAATAGCACCGTTCATATGTTCGCTAAATAACTTAAAACCATGTATGAATAATTACGGTTAAAATTAAAATATAAAGTAGGCAATTTTAATTTATGTTGTTATTCTTGGTTACTCCCTATTCTAATTGGATATTTAGCAAACAACATGGTATAATACAGCTCTTGTGTTATTAGTCCTAAGCTCACGTTTCGGTTTATCCTAAAATTTGCCCACATATATCACGAATGACGTAAATTCTAATGTACAGTTTTCACAACGCCGTGAAATGTTTTGGCATACATTCCATCTAGCCGAACGTTAAGTACACAAACAGAGCTTATTTGCTCGTTGTGTGACTCTGGCGACTGCAATATCGATCCCTTTGGTTGTTTGCGCTTACGTTTAACTCATCGCCTTTTGTGTGTTCGGCGGCTCAGCCGGTCAAACATCACCCGTTCATGGAAACTAGTGAAGAGCGTAGTGGATCTAGAAAGTACACATATACACGAAACGCGTTTGAATTAAACTCATAACGTGTATCGTACTGTTTTTATTAAAAGCACACTCATCTCTAGTGCCAACTTATGTTGAATTCATGTTTGTTGTTACAATATTTACTATAGTGGACGAGTTCAAATTTTGCGAATTACACACATTCATTTATTTAAGTAGAGATATCATTTCTACCCTACATTTAGAATGTTATAATTTGTAAATTAGAACTTAAATAAACTAAAGAAACATATTTAGTATTTAGCAAATCCAGTTAGTAATTAAAAATAAATAATATTTTAAATTTTCGAAATATTTTCCATAAACCTATATAGTGCAATTTATGCTTGGGTTTGTTCGTGCATATTATTTCGTTTCACATATATTACGAGTTTTGAGTAAATATCTCAATTTTTAAAAAATAGAGCGAGAAAGTCCGTACCATATATTTATACAAGCAATTGAAAACTCTATTTTTTTTTTATTTTTTCAGAGTCATCAATAAGATACATTTGTGGTTCCTTCTCAATACTACCCTTAGATTTAGAATAAATTATTTTATAATTTCATTTTAGTTTTATGAAAGCCTGCTTTATTTAAAACCTTACACAAGTCTACTATGTTTAAAAATGTTTGGCAAAAAATATGGAGGTACAAAACTAAAAGTTTTACTAAGAAATCCAACTTTGAACATTTCACAACATACTTTATTTTTACTTATAAGAAGCTAAACGAGCAAGTTATATAAGCCTATCTACACAGTCTATTGTCAGTATTTTTTTTTTCCAAATGATTTTTTTTCATCGTTATTTCTTTCTCTGCTTTCACATTGAGTGATCTACTTTCTTTTCATTGCAAAAGTTGATGGCTTCATACTAGCTAGATCTACACGAAAGACAAAAAAATATAAAAATGCTGAGGTTTCAAGCCATATTTTCTTTTAAACCACGCAATATCTTAGAACCATCTCCTCTCCGATATTGATATCTTTGATTAAAATCAATATTTGCTTTTGAAGTCTTCGCTCACCCTTTCTTTGTGATGATGAAAGAAAATAGTAGAAAGAGAAGATTGAACGGAAGTATAGAAGCAGCTCTTCTCTTTATGAAATGCAGTATGGATGAGTTACACAAGATAAAAAAACTAAGATGAATTTAACAAAAAATCTCCCAAAAATCTAGTCCAGTTTTTTTAAACTATGATTACAATAGACTTCTCCTCTATTTTTTTCACAAAAACTTATAAAATTGAGTATTTTAATATCTTTTTAGCATATTATGTAAATAAAAACCACGAATCTTGCGGAAAGCTAAAATATACCTAGTAAAACATAAGAAATATCATGCGAAAATATACTATTTGCTATATATTATTAAAAATTTACTATAATATGCAACTAATGTTAATTAATCACCAACAATTTATATTTCATACAAACCATGAAAATTCTATTTTAGACAATTTGTGGTTCTTATCTCTTACATTTTTTTCACTCTACGAGTAAGTATTTTGTTTTATTTCTTTCTCTCTATCTCTAGTTTGAGAAAGGGAGAGAAACAAATATATATCGACTATCTAATACGAGGATAGTTCTTATATGCTTACAAATTCCTATATTGTAACACCCCCACCTTTTAGCCGGTCAGCAAGATTCTGTTACAAACAATCCACCGTTTAGCAAGATTGGAAAACCTGGAAAAGCTTTGTCGACCCTTTCATCCCTTTCATTTTATTCTTGTCTCCAACCTAAGTAATACTAAAAAAAATTTCGAAAGTGTAAAAAAAAAATTCTTGCCATCTTCCCCCTTTAAAAGCACCATGGTACAAGATAGAGAAAATTATATGTCCACCACTAGCCACTCTGCGTATATTATTCTCCTTTTCTTTTATTTTTTATTTTTTCTCCTCGGTATGAGTATTACGCCTCATAAAGGAAAATACAGCAGGTGTTTGGACGTCTGAAGACGCCAGCTTCTTTATAGCGTCCATTAAAGAGAAGCTTACGTTGGTGAGGAAAGTGAGCGTCGGTCGGTACGACGCGAGTATTTTCAGTCTTCCTTGAAATCGAGAGCCGCAGACGTACACGTAACGGTTAAAAGGATGGAATTCAGGAGAACATATCTAGCGAGAGCCTCCCTACTTACCTCAGGTGAGAAGGCGGTGGATGGGAGAGTTGAGATTGCGGAATGACATTGGGAGTAGAGAAGGGGCTAGGTGGTCGGTTGGATCTTGAGGGGAAAAGGGAGGTGGGAATATTCGAGCAAAGCCCCCCCGAGGGAAGTTGTGGTAACACGAGGGTATTCTAGAGGAAATCTCCTTTTATTGGGTCGTGCTTTCAGGAAGGGAGTATTCTCACTGTAGAGAGCGTATAGGGTAGAAATGGTTTTGAACTTAAATCTTGATTTCCTCGAAGTTATCTTATCATATAAAGTGTGACTAAGGTGGCGCTAATAATTTGGCAGCTTTAATGGAATTCAATTTTTCAATACAATACTGTCTTATTTTATTTCAACCCACCCCGGTGGTGCAGTTGGTTAACGCGCTGGTTTCGTATTGAACTAGACTTCCTAGGAAGGGGAGATAGAGGTTTAAATCTTGGTCGGGTGAACTGGGGGAGTTTTCCCTAAATGCTTATCCACTCTCTCTCCACGCATATGCGGGTTCACTTCCTCTAAATTAAAAACCTTCCCAATTCCCTATTCATCAGCGAAATTAGTACATAAGCGTATAACCCGAACAAGTAGTAAGACGTGGTGCTACATAAATAATATTTCATTCAAACATTAAACCAAAATTGTGTATAGCCGAATTTTAATAGTTATATTATCAATAGACTTAGGTCTGTATTTAAAGATGAGATAAGTTTAATTTTTATAATTACTTTGACATAAAACTAGCAGAAACTTATTACATGTCCCAGAATTCATTACACTTATTATTAACACATCTAATTTTAAGAAACTCAAATAAAATGTTAAAAAAAATATTGCGACAAACTTCATTCTATAGATTAAATTTTGACATTGAGTCCGTTCTATCGCTGAGACAGGACACATATCACTGGTAAACTAAACTAGCCCAGGCTCTATACATATATTGTTTTTTAAGTATTCAACTGAGTGACTAGTGGCAGTTTGAACATGGTAATTGAACGCGGGATTTCAAGCTGAGAATGCAAAAGCTTTCTTTCTGAGTCATATTAGTTCATTTTTTATAAAGGACCTATGAACAGTCATTAATTTATGATATATATATAAAACAATTTCTTAATGATTTTAGAAAATGTTAATTATTAAATAATAATATATTTTGCTTCAACTAAATATAACAATTATACTTAATAAGCTATTTATTGGTGATAATTAAGTGGATCAAATTTATATTATCTTTTATATTTGAATATTTCACAAACCATTTCTTGTAAAATGACAATTTAATACTTAACTAAGCCAGTAGACTAAGAAAAAGTTTTGTTTCTATTAAAATAACCTTGGTCGAACATCTTTACTATAATATTAGAAAATAATATTAAAGGATACACATATTATTTAATGTCCTGAAAATTAACAATGTCTTTACTGAAAACATTCTTATATTTCTAACACCCTTAACCATATTATAAACCAATAAAAATGTTAACATTTAAAAACTATTTTAGTTAAATTGGATGTAGTTTAGTACATATTTTTTACATAATTTTACTCAAGTGGCAAATTGTATTTTTTGTATCCATCCTTTGGTGCTAGATATGTTATATAAGATAAGATTATCATATGCTTAAATACAATTTACTTAATAATCTCAGTTAACTATCCAACTAATAATGCACACCTTTATAGAAGTAATAAAATAAACTACAAACCAAATACTAACTCATAATTTGGTGGATCTTGTTGGAGACAGACATCAACCAAGTATTTCCTACTGACTGCACTTCTCATCAATTTCTCTTAAACACTCTCAGGTAATTTACTCTTTAAGTTTCACCGTTAAACTTTCAATGGTCATGACGAAGTGTCTCGTAATATGGAATTCATTAATTGGAAGGAAAAAAAAATTGCTGGTAAAGATGGGGGTCCAAATGGGACACGTGTCAAAGACAGGCACAAGGAAAAAAAAACTTTATCTTAATATATGATGGCGTGAGATTTTCTTCGGGGAGATATTATGATATTCACTTCAAAACTTTGGGTGTGATAAGTCGACCTGGGAAAAACTTTGCCCTTCGATGATAGTTTTTTTTTTTACTTTTTCCTGGTTTCTTTTTTTTTTCCTCTTTCTTTCCCATCATTTCTAGTTTGCTTCTTGTCCTACCCCAATTTTTCGTTCCTATTTTACGATATTGGAGAGAAGTTGCCTTCAAGTTTTCTACGGTTATTTTTTACTAACTTTTATATGAATTGAAGTTTTTTGGTTTGTAATTTTTAGAAATGGTTTAGATGATGTCATATTTTCACAGCACATTCAATAAAATAGGACTAGTAAGCAAAATGTCGTTTTGGAATCATTATTAATATATTGAACTACTTTTACATGTTGAAAGTTTGGGGAATCCTCTACTACTTTCTTAAAAATTATGGTATTTAAATTTATAATAATATTCATTTATATGATTAATAAAAAATTGTTTGTTTCAAATATATAAATCTAGTACCATTCTTCAAATCTTCCAGAAAACTATGCATTGGGCTAATAACTGCTAAAATTGAATTGAAATTAAATTAATTGTCTAATTTATTATAACATAAAAACTTCTATATAGATTTTAAAATGCATATTAATATTATCTAATAAAAATGAGCCCCGTAAATGTAATCTTGTATTAAAATTTTTGATTGTAATTTTAAAACTTATTGTTTATTATTTTTGTTTCCTTCTCCATATTTTATATAAATTTTAATTTTTCTTCTATGATGAAACCATATTTCATTGATTTTTCACTATCTTCAATACCAATATTATTTCACATTATTGTATAAGAATATTTTATTTTATATTTTATAAGAAAAATTAAAACTTATATAAAATAAGGAAAAGGGAATAAAAAAATAAACAAGAAAATATAATCTTACTATCAATTATTATCACTCCTTACCAAATAAACAGGAACATTATTAGAAATACACACTATCATAAAATTATCGTAAAAATATAATTTTTGAACATATACCAAAACAATAAAATACATCTTAACTAAATTAAATCAAATTAATAAAACATAATGCACTACCCTAATATAACAAAAATTTTGAACAAACCTACAATTAATCAATTAAGAGATGTATTTTCGATAGGTTTAATGAAATGGTACACTTGAAAACCTTATTGATATAATAATAGTCAATTAAAAAAAACACGATTCTGTTTTAAACCCAGTTTAAAAAAGCTAAACACTTCCGTATTATTATATGTAATTTCAATCGCTGAAGGAACTTACAAATAATAATTTAAAATAAAAAAATATTTGAATTTATGTATGATGAATTGGAATAAACAAATGATAGCCATTTGAATTGAGTTCGGTTGTGTAGGAAAAAAATGCCTAGAAGCTTTCGTAGCAACAAATTGGGTATACATGCATCATAAATTCAAGGATCAAATCGATGAGGAGGGGTCTATAGAAGTCCTGAATCCTATTTTCTGGAAGATTGTCCAAGAAATAAAATAGGTAAAGAAATTCTCTACTGAACGGAATAGAAAATAAATAAAATGAAATAAGAAATTCTTAACAGAAAGTGACAGAATACCATAAATTATTTTTTAGAAAGTATTTCTATGTCTGTAAAAACGTAAAATAAATGTAATATTATTTTATAAAAATTATTAAGCCCTAGGTTTCTCTGTTGGAATATTTTGATACTAGTAGGCTATTTTCCTTTGATCTTTGATAATTTTCAGGCAGGATCAACATTGTTTGTTTGATAAGAAATTGTAAAGTTCATGGACCAATTTGAATGTAATTTTCTGCAGACTTTTTTGAATCCTTGCCAAGTATTTATTCACTTTCTTCCAAGAAATTATCTGAGCTAAGACTTAAAACTTAGTGTCACTTTGAAACAAAAGAACAATCTATGGTGTGAGAATTAATTTGAGATATTCAGCCCCAATATCTATTGTGTATTCACACAGGGATGGATTAATTTATATCAGTCAAGGCCCCAAGGCTGTAAATAATTGGAGGCCACAGCACAGCTTTAAACAAATATTTTTCTGCTCAAATTTTCGAGATCATCATTTTGTATTTACAAAATTAACTGTTAAAAGCTCAATGTTAACTATATTATTTAGTTTAAGCAATATTAGATTTATAGTTACATATATAGGCACTGGTTTCACTGCGTTCTAAAGGTGTTGTTTATGTTTTGAAAATCAAAGTATAGTATTTATTCGAAGAAAGTGCATTTAAATTTCTATATGTATATATAATTTATAAGACGAATAGTTTCAGAAGGAATAGAAATGAGTTATACTGTAAAGGAATCTTGTTTCACCACATTTAATCACTCCTCCCCCATCAGTCCTCCCCACACACACACCCTAAGCAGTAAACACTATATATAAAAGTATATATTTTGTGTTATCAAGGCAGTTAAGACTTTTAGGTAAAGAAACATTCTACCACCAGACTGAAAGCTGTAAGCTCCTTCATTGTGCATTATTGAACTACAAGTTTTGGGCTATGAACTATTTAACAATAATTTGTAGGTATTGAACCAATATCTACTCAACTGCAAGTTGTATTTATAAAACTGGTAGCTTTTTTAAATAAATGGTACAGAATTCCGCACGGACTTTCTCGCTCTATTGTTTAAAAATGGAGATATTTACTCAAAACTCTTAATATATGTGAAACAAAATAATATACACTAGCAAGTCCAAGAATAAATTGCACTATACTTATATTAAACATTTTTTGAGTCCTGGTTTTAAATTTTATAATTTTATTCTTAAATAATTAATGTCTTCATTTGTTTATTTGGACCTATAAAAAATATCGATATTGTGTCCATAAGGGTAGACACTTAATTTTAAAATTTCGACTTCCGGTTAGTATTTTCGAGGTTTTATTAGGTGTTGCACATCTTCAGGTAATCGCATTGCTATTAAATTCTTCATATTTATTTTGACCAATAAAAAATTTAAATATTGACTGTTGAGTCTAAAATGGAGATATACCACTGTTGTACAAACATTCCTCCTAAACGGTTTAAATAAAAATAGCATGGACTTTTGAGAGACTTACTTATATTTAATTACTCTATGGCATTGGAGAATTATTGCGTTAAAACTTAAGTAGTATCTCTTTACAAATAAAGCTCACAAAATTTAACGAATATAGTTGTGAATAACTCAGAAACTGTTGGTTATAAAGAAATATTTTTCAAATAAAAGTTTTTTATTTTTAATAATACTACAATTAGATTTTTTTACGATCGCAATACTTTACCTTCAGTTTTCGAAAATTTAAAAAATATATGTAGTTGCGTATAGCTTGAAAGTAATTGGTTTTATAAAATATGTTTGAAATAAAAGATTTGTATTATAAATAATATATCTACATATTTGCTCTGATAATTAAATTCATATCTCAAATAGTTTCGGAAATATGATAAGAAATAATAGTTTACACATCAGAACGGAACCCTTAAAATCATTTTGCCGAGATCTTGATGGTAGCCATTTTGTTTGGAATCTTTATAAATGTTTTGAAATGAAATTTATTCAAAATCATTAAAGCCGATCTATATTAAATCGACTTATTCTCTTTCTGGCCTTCAGTAAATTACTCTTAAATCTAGGATTAGATATCCAATTCTAAAAATTCCTTGGGGCAGCCCTATGAAAACCTTAGATACCAAGTCTTAGCCTGATTGTTAGAATAGTTTATGCTCTAATCAGAGGTACAGACAGACAGACAGACAGAGGGAAATTCAAAAACAACTTTTTATGATTCGGGGGTCATGAAACGTCGAGATTCATCAAAATACAGAATTCGATTTTTTTGACAATCACAATATTTTCTCTATCTTTAAGATAGCGAGAAAGTAAAAATCAGCTTATTAACTACAAAAGTATTATTGATATATAGGCTGTAAGTAGTAAATTGATAACTACTGAACTTTGACTTGTAGCTAGAAAACCGGTAATTTTTAATTATATGATGCAAATAATGAACTCCTTTACTATCTACCTATAAGCTGTTTAATATATCGTACTTAAAGCTACTGAAATACAAACTGTGGTTGGGGAAATTGTTTAATACTGATCCATTTAGGTTTTAGGTAACGAAATGATGATTACTAAACTAAAAGCATCTATATCTAATGAATTCATGTACTATTTAACTACAATTTTAAAGAAATTAATAGTAGAATTATTTAAATTAAAGCTCTAGTTCACGAATCAAAAGTATAGATAACGAACAGGTTAAATATTAAATCAAAGAGTGGCAAAGTGGTTAACAACAATCGCTATTGAACTAAATTTTAGATGTTATGAAAAATTTTACTAATAAAGTAATCCTAATTTTTGGTAACGAGATAGTTAAAAAAATCTCATATAACTAATCATTTTAATGAAGTAAGATTATATGAATTTAAGATATTTCAAAGATAGTTTAGACCTTGTACCATTCATATATATTATGAAAATAAATAAATCGTTTTACAATTATTTAAAGCTCTCGGTCATTCCAAAGATGAAAGATTCTTATTTAAAACCTCTCCTCTTCTTTCAAAGTGACTTCTTTAGTCGGGGCCTGTGCGGCATGTTATTAACAAGACTGTCCATAATGACACGTGATTTCCCCTGTCACATTTCGTTGTGTTCACACGATGCACGGGGATGAATCTAACAAACCATGAAGATGGGGAAAGTACATAATTTCTTGACTAGGAACATTTATCTCATCTGAAACTTGATAGTTTAATGTTGTAAGACGTCGCAACATCTTTAGACGAGTTCAAGTAAATCCCTATGTAAAATCTCAACAAATATACTTCCGAGGAAAAGAAATATAAGGATTCACTCAGCTTGAAATACGTTTTCTCATTCCTAAAGATTCTAACGAGTATGTTTTCTATTATATAAGCCCCTTTCTAATAAGTCTAGTCTTTGCCTCACTTATCACCTTGGTCATATCAATTTAATTAAACCATTAGGAAGGGATATGGAAGGTAGAATTTAGAGAAAATATACACTTATTTTTGCGGAAGTAGAGAGAGAAAAACTTATTAAAAAAAAGTACATATGGTCAGGATTCCAACCTAAATTTCCCTCTTTATGGCAAGTTTTACTAAAATAGCTATTAATCTACGTGCCCAACGGTGTGGGCTCTAAAAAATTTATATTCAAGAATTTTTGAATGAATTTTGACAAAGATTTAAGTTAAATGAAGAAAATATATTCTAGTTACTTTTTAAATCACCCTGAACGGGTAATTAGATATGTGGACAAAAATAGTAAAGAATTATTAATATAGATTAACTACTTTACGAACGATTACAATGGAACCCACACCAATCAATCTCATCTAGTCTGGGTTGTTAGTGACTGGTAGGTCAGGGTTTAAATCCCGACTTTATTTACTGGGGTTCATTCACTTAAGTCTTTTCCTAGCCTCTTTTAGGAAAAATTTAGGTATATTTCCGCTAAAATCTACCTTAATTATTCTTATTCCATTAGAATGACAAACCTAGGACTATACGGTGTAATAGAAAGAACAACCGTATCAATGCGCGTGCACACACACACACACACACATATTTTTATTTATATATATATATACACATACACACAAACAAATACATACACAATATTCTAGCACCAAAAAAATTGAAAACTATTACGCTGTTCATGTCAATAATATTATATACTGATACTATTAGCACTGCACTTTGAAATCAGAGATAAAATATAAATAACAAACTTTTGAAATACAAAACTTATGTTCTATGTGGACAAAAAATAGATACATGATTCTAGCAGGTTTTGATGAATATTGCTATATATAAATATATATTCCTTCCTTGAATCATGAATTTGTATTTTATTTGCTAGTTCAGCCGGAAATTCCGGCGACAGATATAGACAATATTCCGGAGAATAAATATACTCTCTATATTTTTTGTTGATAAAACACAAATATGAGAGTTATACATATTAACGGTTGGTGGTACACTTTAATAATATTATGAAAACCACAAAATGAAAAACAAACTAGCTACAAATTAAAATAATATACCGTTAGAGCTTATTAATAGTGGTAAACAAGCAGTATTAGTGCAGTGGGTTAACTGTGATGGAGAATTCGTATTTTAAAACACGGCTACCTTTACTGATGTGGTTTATAATGTTATTTTTTATTGTGTGTGCATATTTTCTAAGCCACAGATCTTTATAAAGACAGTTGCACCACATAAAGAGTTTGCTAAGAGAATTTTTTGGGTCACAGCAAAATTTGACAAACGTGAATCTAAATATTTAATAAAACAAGATTGAGATTAAAATAAACTACGCCATTTATTTCTATATTTGTTTAGTCTATTGCAGAAGTAAACGTCATCCAGCATTATTACACGAATAGAATTTACCAGTCAATACCCGGAACACGGTTCTATATTATTCTGTTACGCTGCCATTTACTCATTTATACCTGAATTAACTGGATGGGTATATCGAGATATATCATGGAGTGCTCTTATATTTTAAAGCCCCTATTCCTTGATACATGCCCAAATAAAAATTCATGGATTCTTTAAAGGTTTTTTGCTTAAAATATCCTTATAAAGTGCTCTTACTATGAACATAGCTAGAGAAGCGTTATTTGATACACAAGTGATTTTCAATTTTCCAAGTTACATAAAGAGAAATAATATTATTATTTTACGGCTCTTTACTGAGTCACACTATTTTCAATATTTCTTAAAGAAATTTTTAATATCAATTTAGAAAATTGGCTTACTTAACTATTTAGAATTTTGAATGATAATTACTTATGAGGATAATTCCCCATACACATCAAACAAGACCACTCATTTTAAAAGAATTGGAAAGTTCTAAGAAAATATTGATTTATGTAAAAAAGGGTTTCACTGAATTTTATTTTAATGTGATAATATATTTCGGTAATTTATAAATTTTATTATATTATATCTATTTGTGCTAGTATTATTTATAGAAACTCGCTGAGTTTATTTTGGTATAATCAAATGTGAAGGTTAATGCTTCTGATTATAATTATTCACTTAAATTAGTATAGTATAATATATTTATTTTACTTATTATTATAAGGTTTTTTTATAGGGTAATGAAGATCTTTCTTCGTGTTAAAATTTGTACGAAGATTTATTTTTCGTCATCGATTCTGATATCGGCAGCAAGCGAGAGTTGGGTTATATCGTTTGACTTTGATAAACCGCACGTTTGGAGGAAGTTAAATGATGTAGAAAGTGCAAGGAGAAGAGAGGAGGAAAGAAAGTATATATATATATATATATAGAGTGTGCAAGGAGTAGAGGAGAAAAAAAGAAGGTGAGTAACGTAGAAGGGTCAGTCAGCTGGCATGTACAGATCAGTCCCCGCTTGGTACGTGAAACTATCACTTTTTTTTTTGCCATATCCACGACTAAACACAAATATGATAAGCCTAATTCAATCAATCTTATGCCACATAACTTTCTTCCAGATTTCTTTCAGAAAAATGTTACTATAAAATTTTCATTAAAAATCATACCAAATTTCTTTGAACAAGAACAGTCTTCAAATATTTTTTTAAAGAATACGTTAGAATTAATAAAATTACTTTAATTAATATAATCCCAAATTTAAATGGATACAAGTGGTATTTTGTAAACAGATATGAGTTAATTCCTTTGGACATTTCTAATTCCTCTTGGAAAACAGTATAAATACTTTACTGGACCCAGGTTCTCTGCTCTTCATTATAACATGCTTCGGTGGTAGCATGGTCTATTTCAGAACTCTTGCAATATGATATACTTCCAATGATGAGGAGATCATTGTTTGACCCCAGTCGGGTTTACTGAGGGTGTTTATTTCTAATTATCTTCCCTCTCTATCTCCAAACACATGCTGGTACACTTTATTTAAATTCAATCTTACTAAATCCTAACCTATTAGAGCTATTATTAAACAGGCTTATAAACCTAATGTGTAGTAAAATAGGGTGATAAAAAACTAAACATATCCTGAGTTCTCTATTGTTTCTTATTTATTTACAATGCGTGGCTTTAATCTTGAATGGTCATTTTTATCAGCTGATTACGTCTTGATTATCGGAAAGAGGTTGTCTATTCCAATCTATGACCGCAGTTCGTGAAGCTGTCAGAATTTGAAATATTGAAAAGTGGATCGATCGGGCCTAGTTTAGTTATGCAGAATAAATCGTTAGACGAGCTGACGTTACACTTTCGAAAGAACCTTTGAACATCGGGGCAGTGGTATTATAATATAAAAATGAAAAGTTGGCAGCACCGTTAGGTTTGAAAATCTACGATGTGACTCGAATTAGGTTGGATAAATCGTTCACTTATTTTCAACAGGATTGATCATGGAAGGCCCTCAATCACTACAACAAAGGTTCATGGGACTCTCAGGTCCTATTTTTAAAAGTACCTTTGTGGTATATCTTATATTAATCACAAACACATAGTGCAAATCATTTATGTTTCTGAAATTAATAAACACCATTTAGTATGGAAATGTTTGATGTGACTTTTAATTTAGAACTTTCCTTAATCGCACTTTACGATATTATAATTATAATGTAAAATTAACTGGTATTTACCCGCGGCCTTTCTTGCAATAAAAATAAAACTTATTAGACAAATTCAAAATATAGAAAAAAATTAAATATACTCAAGAGCAGTGTTTTATGTGCTTAAGAAGATTAACTAAGAAAACCATAAAATGGCCCTTGCTTCCCCAACACTACCCATTACATGCCATTTTATGTAACCACAACACTAGCTGCGACGTATATTCACTGCTTACGCGCAGTTTTATAGGCACTATTTCGATCGCTGTTAAGATAACGTTTAAGTATATAGCTTACTGTATTCTCTTAATAATAATCCGTACAACAAAATATGTTCCATCTCAATCCTATGACTACATTTTTGTGCTTACTGAAAACAAAATGAATAATCGATTATAGAGACAATCCTAGAATTTTATTAAATTATTATATTAGAGTTTGAACGTGGTTTAACTCACATTTAATTAGGGTGGATTAAATATTTTTTCCCAGAAAGTATGTAAACTACTATAAACACCATTTCAGACAAGAATGAGACGAGGAAATTTTGTATGGGTCGAGAACGCCCAACATATACGACTACATGTAGTAAAGAACCAAAATAGTGGGCTTAAATTATTGCACTCCTTGCATCAAGACTAGCTTCAATATGTGGCGGAATTGCTGCAATAAATACTGAAAGAAACAGTTTAAATCTACTATCTAATAAACAAAAATATATAACCCTAATTAACAATTAAAACCACAAAATATCCTAAAAAGTTTGTAGGCTACAATTCAGGGTTTAAAAAGATCCATTTTAGTTTGTGATAAATATGGTATTGGATATTTATATTTTCTAACATTATCAGTCCAGGGTACTTTTCCATTTTAAAAATGTTCTTTTATTCTGAAGAAATAAAACTGTATTTATTAACTCATAAAAATATATTCAAACAAATAAAATAAATTTAATTCTTTTATTGGAGATGTTGGGGCCTTGTACTCAAATTTAAAAAGTTTTACTTGAACCTAAATGCATCTCCATCCCAATATCTACGCTCCAAATATAACAATTTTAAATATATATTCTTAACAACGTTCAATGAACTCTCAGGAGTGGTAAAGTGGTTTAAATATTTATACGAAGATTGCATTTGTTCATCACTTACATAAAAATTGATGTTAAACTATAGCTCTTATTCATCCATCCAGCCAAGATTTTAACACCAATTTTTATGTCAATGATGAACAGGTTGAATGAAAAATTAAAAATAAGATCACTCTACCATCCCTGAATGAATATTAAACATTGTTAAAGTGGTATTGTTAAGTATTTTAAAGGGATTGCCCTGTATTTTATTCATACGAATGAAGGTTTCTTATTAGTGTTCTTCCTCCCTCTTTAGGAAACCAAGTTGGAAATGAGCCTTTTGTTGTGTGTTCTACTGCAAAATAGCACTATCTGCAACAATCCATTTTGCTGAATGAACACACATTGTAAAAACAATAAGATCCAATAAAACTCATGGAATAGGCAGCAATATTTAGGTTACATTTATTACAGCCAAATTATTTATATAATGATTTTTATAGATCTATCAGGTACTATAGTAAGTAATCAATACAAAAATTTACTAATAATTGGAAACTTAATAATAATGTTAAGTTTATAGAAACTTAAATTTTGGAGTGTAAATAAATTAACGTGAGCGAATCTTTAATAGATAATATTCATTTATTTACTATCCTACTCTTGTGAAATTAGTTATAATAATCTAATTTAATGGAAAAGTTAAGGCTATTGTCTTTACTTACACTTAACCAAATTATTAATACTGAAATGGAAACTAAACCAATAATACTCATAAAAAACACAAAAATAATCACATAAAAGAACTAGAGCTAAATAGAGATTTGTTACGTAGAATGGAAACACAGTAAAAGTATAAATATTTCTGTGATATCGTATAATATTGTTATTATATTATACTACCTAGCTTTAATAAAAAAAATTGTATTAAATTTGTTTTAACAGTATTCATTAGAATTGTTTTTAAAATATTATATTCTAAATAATTATTAAAAGAACACAATTTGGAATCATATCCATCACCAGTGGACCTGACTGAGTACGAAACCACATTCTTCTGGGTCAAAGTCAAGCTGACAAGATCATACCAAACTTTGTTAGTGTTTGGATTATAAAATATACAACCAAGTCGATACTTTTTTATTAATAAATATAATAGGTTGTTTTTACTAGAAATTAAAATATAACCTTATAAAATAATGGAGTCTGTAGGATTAGTAAAGGCATCGAATGATCAATAAACCAATATCTACTTTAGAGCCTTGCTACTCTTGGACATGGCACCGGAAGTACAGGGGGGTTGGGGGGATATAAATGGAACTAAGGCGCATCGCGATGTGTAGTAGTGACGGTGTATTCGCTAGCGACCAACCATAATAACGAGGCACCAGGAAATCCTATTTGTAAACGCCAAGCTTTCATCCGCTTCTATTTGCCAGGACGGTGGTGTGAAAAATGTCACGAGGTGTACCTAGCCCCTACCGAGGGGGCAGGGGGCTGTATTTTAAAGTAATAGTATTTTCTCTGAAGTCCTACCTTCTTAATGCTATCCCATTAGCTTAATTAATGTATGTGGATAGCCCAATTTGCTGTTAAGTCTTGGTGATAAAAGAAAACATAAGATCTTTATAATGGTCTAAGCTCTAAAACCTCATTTTCTAAATAGAATATTCTATCCAAGATAGGGGAGTTAGAGTCTAAAACAGGTATACTAAAGATGCTTTTTCCTAATTGGTTTTCCACACTCCCTTACGGCAAATGTGGGGTATACTTCTTTTAAAATTCAACTTTCTTCGTCTCTTTTACGTTAGAGTAATTAACTTATATTCCTATAACCTTAACGGGCAATAAGACATGGTGGCTAAAAAAAATTATACAAACATTAAAATAGACTGATGTATATGTCACAGGAAAAGTAGATTGTTAGAGAGAGTTGACTCAGCCTAGGTAAAGTCGATTCTTACTAAAAGTATCAGTAAGAGTTGATAGAGAATAAACAGATCAACTTTTCATAGGAAGAGTTAACTATGCCTGCTGTGGTTTACTAAAAGTTGATTCCGTGATGTTGCTCTCCACATGCGACTTCGCGCGCACATCTTTGTTTTGAATATCCCAGATCTATTTGTTTACTGTTGTTTTCTAGGTTAGGTCAGGTTAGGTTAGGTTAGGTAAGCTCTGCAACTCAAAGTGTCACAAATCTTTACCTAACTGTAATAAATAATAAATATTTATATCTCTTTGTATCATAAAGTTTTTTCTTTTTTTTTTTTTAGGTAGTAGACTATTTCCTTGCAAAAAGTCAACTTTTACAATCTCAAGGTAGTAAGAGTATACTTTCCCTAGGTACGGTCAACTCTGACTAGTAAATGTTGATCGAAATTCATCACTTTTCGCTTTTAATCAACTTTTATTAAAAAGACCAGTAAGAGTCGACTCGGCCTAGGTAAGGTCAACTCTTACTGGAGAATCTACTTTTCCTGTAACATATATAAATAGTAGTAAAATAATGTTCTACAAAATAGTATTTGATTTGCAGTAATGATAGTAAACTACCGATTTATTATCTTAATATGTTATAATCCACGTAGATGATGACCCTCAGCCTGAAACCCACACAATGAGATACAAACTGGTGCAAACCACAACGTGGTTAAAACCCGCCTTGTTGGCGCTGTTCTCTTTCCACCCCCCCGAGTATTGATGTGTTCAGAATTGACCAGTTTCCTATCGGGAGAGAAAGAATGAGCGAGAGGGAGGGATAGTTTGTAGGGGGGATTTCAAGGACTGACGCTGACCAAGCCATAGTCGGGATCAATTTCCGGATAAAGGCCTTGGAACTCACCGTCTTCTTTGGGAACCATTCTCGCTCCAGAGATTGAGGGAAATAGAAGGGGGTCAGACTACATTTTGGATTTCTTCAAATATAAACACAAGGAAAAGGAAAATGGGGCCAACATTGAAGGAAACAGTTTTGAAATGGTGAGAGTAGAATATATGTTAATTAGGTTCAATAATTACTGCATCAATTTGGATACCAATTGCAATACAAGCTGTTGCAAATATTATCTAGAAGCTAAACATATACTCATTCTATGATTTTATAATATGTATTAAAACCAGACATTGCATTTACATCCTAAATATATTTATATTTTTTATTAATTATATCCCTGAGATAGTGCCTATTTCTTTTGTAATTATAGGAATAGAAGTGTGAATAGATTTAAAAAAATAGAAGTTCTAAACTTCGCATATAGCACTGAGTTTTCCAGGGATCGTCTCATGGTTAGGGTAATTTGTCAGTAGTATTTTATTTTTACTTTATGTAAAACATATTTCTGTCTTTTATATAAAAACTAAAGGTGCATAGTATGAAAGTAGAAAATATCTCTGAAAATATAAATAAAAGAAAGCTTATTTTATTTAATATTTTTTAAACTAAATGTTTAGTTATCTATGAATAGATATTCAATGTAATTTAAACCTATCCTCCTCAAACAGCATAACCAAAATTATAAATATCTTTTTCAGGCTCAAATTTACCAACACTCCAGTACTTTCTAAGTTTTTCTGGGGTGGGGGGGAAATTCGCTGTGTTTTCCACGGTTTTTTCCAGACACAAAAAATTCCACTTGTTTTCCAGGTGTGTGTCAACTTTGTTTTTCCATCGGTAGGAATGAGTTTTAAAGGTCAAACTTGTCTAGTCTGGTTTGCCTTTGACATGGAGGTCAATGTTCAAATCCCGGCCAGGTGTACTGACGGTGTTTAATTCCCTAACAGTTTTCCATTCTCCCTGCGTGCACTGCAGTGAAGTTTACTTTAAATAATATCTTACCCATCCTTACTTCATCGACGTAATCAAATTCAGATTAGCATTAAATCCGTGTTCCCAGCAACGAGGGATGCATTATTATTTTGGGAAGTTTGTTTTCCAAAACGTATCATTGAGATCAATTTAAAGTGTTATTCCCCAGATATTAGAGAAAAATAACGAAACTCAAAAGATTTTATTTTGGACTTCAAATTATATAACACAATTTCAAACAAACCATAAATCCTACTGCAATTTTTTTAAAATAATATGAATGTAGCTAAACTAATTATTCTCTCACTTAAATGTTTCATTTTTAATAAGGTTTAATTAATAAATAAAATCAGAAATAATAGTAATAAAAATAGAAGCTCCCTTCAAGTGCGAACATAATATAATACTAAGTAGATTGGAAACAACAGTCACCAGTGTTGTCAGTCTGTTCGAGAATGACTAGGATAATTAGTTAAGTTCGAGGTAAAAGTTTTAATGAGCTCGTCAGTTTTACTGCCATCCTGATTCACACGAACACACACACAGAAACGCTTTTTTAATGTTTGAAAAAAAACGCTTGTCGCGCATTCTTCTTTCTCTAGTCTGCCTTTCAACCCGCCTCACCCCTTTTTCCCGAACTCTTCTCTACTACCCTTACTCTCTGGCCTACCCTTATATCAACCCATTTTACGTTGATATTGTCTGTTTGCAGTAGACACTATTTCATACAAAAATCAACCATAGTATAAATTAGGAAATATTATAATAAATAGATTCTCTAAAGTAGTGGTTCTATAACATATACCGCGTATTTCTCTCCATTAGGTTACAGTTAATAAAAAATAATTAATAATTGTTTAATATAATTATAATTATTGGAAAGCTTTAACACGTTTATTTTCCAGATAATGTAATGTATTAAAATGAAGGAATAGAGTAACTAATGAATATTTTGTAGTTTATTTCATGAAACTTAAATAGTCATGGTCAAATAGAGGATATATTAACTCTCATTTCTTGTTCAACTGAGAAAAGTTTCTCAGCGAAGATTTGTATCCCCGTTAGTATCGACAACGGGCACGTTGAATGAGCCGCGTGATAAAGAAAAAACTCGAAACACTGCTCTAAAAGCTGGATCTTCATTTATTAGTGTTATTTTGATAATGTCCTTTGAAAATTTCTTATTAAATTGAATTTGTTTTATTTTTAAATGTTGTATTGAGAATATTAGGTAAACAGACAGGACAAAAAATAAAAAATCCTAAGAATAGTGGGTGATAAGAGAACCATTTTGGATGTGTTTCTTCGACGCAAAGCAAACCTGATTGGAAACATACTTAAGAAGAACTGTCTTCTGCATGACGTCATATAAAGAAAGGCTAAGAGAAAAAAGAGGAGGCTAGGAAGAAGAAAGAGTCAAATATTAATAAGTTTAAGGAAATAAGAAAATTTGGTGGGCTCAAGGAGAAGGCAGAGGACAGGGCGCAATGGCATTTTAAATTCACTGACAAAAGATCGATCTGTCACTAAACAGAAATAATAATAATAATATCTATATAAAAACCAATATTTCTTTTTAATTATTTATTTCTTAATTTTTAGTTGTAATAATGTTAATTTTGTTTTCCATTAGAACAGATTGTACACACAATTTATAATGAAAAGTAGCAGTCTAACATGACGGGCTACTTTATGGTGAATCTTATAAAACAGGGTCACATTTTTACTAAATATGATAAGATAGATAACTTTCAGGGTAAAAAATTGTACACTAACATTAATACATTTCTAAAAAATAACACCTTTAAGAATTATTATTCTAGTCCTTAGCAGTGGTGGTGTCTAAACAGAAGAATACGTTTCTCTCGTATTTATTTGTTTTACAATGTCGGCAGGCTGGGTTTCAAATTCTTTATACCAATAATGCGTTTACACACTCCCTCTCCACACAAAAAAAAGTACATGACTTCTTAAATTATACTATTATTCGCATTCATAAAACTGAACTCATCTGCAAGAATTTTTCAGGTCTTAATACGTGAGTAATTAAGGCCCATATTGGACTTTAAAAAATCATTCTAACTTTCTAAGATAAGAATACCAACTAGCCGTGACTTAGGGCCAGTTTCATGGTCATACTTAGCACATCTAAAGTGTGAGGAATACTAGACATAATACGACACCTACTTAACCTCGAATGTAAGGGGCCAGTTTCTTATATGATATTGGCCTATTCCGTTTTGGTCTAGGTAGGTGTTTTCTTATTCGGTATTACACTGCAATTATAATCAACTAATTATAATTATGAAAATGGCAGATACCATGGATTAACATCTACGCACGTTGAAAAAACATATCAGGGCAGAAACTTGGTCACGTGATTAGGTCTGGGCCAATAACAGGATCTCATCACGATATAGGTGTTACCTGTTTGAAGTTGTTTAAACATTCTGAATTCTTCTTGAAAGATCCAATCAAATTTAAAAACCAACTTACTCAGGCTTTGAGCAATAGCTTACAAAGTGATATACAAGGAAGCAACTACATCAATTATTTTGAAATGATATGAATAAACTATTTAAAAATAAAACTTTTGTTTCTTTCTGTCTAATATTGATTTGTTTCGCTATACAACCAAACACTTTTCATTTAGCACGGCGTTCTACTACCCGTTCGGAATATAAAATTATGTTATAGTTATGCCGTTGGTTTATGGATCAATCAGGTCCTATTTATATTAGGTGTACCCAAATTTTCTTAGAAAGAGAGGGTGGAAAATCATTTTGGAAAAGCAACTCTTAATACAACCGACCGAGATTTGAATATCGATCTTCCCGTCATCGTTAATTTAGTGTACTGCGAGAGTTGCGTGTCAGACCTTGTGGCCACTGAAGCAGGTAATACGAGGTAGTTTGATAATAATTTTAAGGATCTGGTTATTCTCTTCTAATTAAAATATTCTTGATTTTGTTTTGCATTTCAAGGCATCATTTCTGATAGCGTTTAAATTGCTCCACCACACCACTTAAGCAGATTATGGTCTCCAATTTTGTAGAGTATATAAATTAAGCTTTTAATAAAATAAGCTAATATAGATGTAAAATGACGTATAGAGTTAAAGTTAAACAAGTTGTACCCAGTAGAATAATAGTCTGTCAAATTTTTGGCTTGGCCTTTTCACGGGGTTTAGTAGTAAAGTCCCACGTGATCTATAATTTTCACACAAATCTACTAGTGTAGATATTTTTTAGAGACTTTAACCCCATTTTCATGATATTGGAGAGTTGTTATTAACAACATTAAATAATTCACTGATTAATGTAAAATGCACACAGATTGCGGCTTCACTATTAACAATTTGAATACTTCTATATTATGACAATCCTCAAACTAAATTATTTGATAAATAAAAAATATATCTATAGAAATAGTTTTATTTTAAAAAAAATAGTTTAATGTAATTGAGGTTTTTGTTCTAGGTATGTTTGAAATTTGAAAATTTGAGGCACATCATCGGTGTAACATAATCATAAAATGATTGAACATCATTCTTTGTTATAGGTTTTCAACATTACATTATCAGCGAACATGAAGAACGAAATATAATAAAACACTTTAATAGCTGCGATCATGTAGTTTTCATCGGAATAACAGCCAACAATAAAGTGTCCGACGTTGATGCGTCGGTATTCGTTTGTGGCACGTATTGTTTTACAGTTCACTCAATCCCGAGATTGTATGGTGGTACGTATAGGAATCATGTTATGACTAGACGTAATTAAATTGATAATCTATCACTCGATCCATGTATACTATCCCATGAATGAAATAATTTCCAGCTATAATTTTAAACTGTAAACCTATATTGTTGCCCTCTATTAACGAATAATCTAGTTTCATGATTTAATTTTCATATAAACAAAGTAAATTTAGGGTTTACATATATGAATAATTATAACACGATTTTGATTTTTCGTTTTCATGTATGGTTATAATTTTGTATTTTATAGATATTTACATGTTCCTAGCTCCCATTGTGATTATTATTTTAATAAACTACCAATCCACTCATTTGTTTGAGATCAATACACGCAAATATTACATTTGACTCCCAGGGACAAATTAATATTTCAGATGAGATACGCGTGTGGTTTATAATTCAATAGACTTATATAATTTTATCCCAAGATATACTTTGCCTTTACCAAAGAGCATTTTCGTAAACAAAATTTATGTTTCTTAACCCTATCCTTGGTGTTAGTTAAAGCTGTATGCCAGTGATTCCCAAAGAGCTATATTTGGAGGAATCCCTACAATATTTTAACTAAAATCTCGGGGAACTCCTATCAGGCTGACACATTATCATGTTCGACTGGATAGAATTACAAAGATAGGGATAGGGTGTAATGAGGTGGACTGTAGAGAAATAGCTCAGGATAAGGATAAGTGGCGTACTTGTGTAAGTGCGGAAATGAATTTTCGAGTTTATAGTGCCATAGATTAAGTAGGTAAATTAATAATATAATTATGTGGAAAATGTGTAATTTAACATAAACAAGCTTATAGTTAGTAAACTTTTAATGGTAGTATAAATGTGTTGAATTGATGTTGAAGTGACACATTCAAGGTTCAGTACAAAATTCCATAATATTTAGGCAATTAAAGATTCACCAAACAAATTGTGGAAATTAAATAAATTATTCGTGTGGACGGGGAATAACATTACACGTGTTCCTTTTTAATGCTATACTAGCGTAAATCAGCTGTGAATATAATACATTTAAAAATTTATTATCATGACAAGATTGTATTTTTTTAAATAGGTAGTTGATCAAACCTTATTTAAAATGCATTTATAAATACTAATAAGGCTTTGTGAAAAGGAGTGTGGATCTTAAAGGAGAATATAAACACATTTACGTGGAGGGAGAGTATAGAACCATTAATTAATACTATCCCAACCTCGTAAAATCAGGCTACAAGAGTTTATCCCCAATAGATGACGCATAGGAAAAAATGCCATCCAAAACAATCACTGTTCTATGCCATTTATATTTTAACGCAAACAAACATCCTAAACATTTTATTAATTAAGTAGCATGTTGATTATTTGTAGAAGTGAGAGTGTCACCTGAGCTACTAAATTTAAGCGCTTTATTAAGCTCTTCATGCTAAAAAATACAAAATAAAGTAAGTATTTTAATAATTACTTTAAATTAAGTAAAATTTATAGAATCTATATTTGTTTATGGTTTGCTCGTGTTATTTGAACTTATTCTTCTTTATTCACAACTCAATATAAACTTATAAGTCCATATCAAGCTTAGTTTTGTAGCGTTTATTAAAATAACCACTACAAGAAAAGATTAAAACATCAACGAAGCACTGGTGAAGTAATACAAAGTGGGCTTACCATGCCCCATCGCCCTATGTTGTTGTTATCACGTCTCCCGAGCCGGCCTCCCGAACTACACTCCACTATAAACTTTGTGCTAAGACTGACTGAATGAAGCACGGAGTTCAAGTCGGCGCAAGGTGTCATGGGAAAAATAGTGTGACGTATGATGCCCGAGACGTCAGTGAGCGATAGAAACTTTTAGTCTGGATCATTCTCCATGCTCCACCACGCTTCTAGAACCGTCCTTTCGCGTCTAGATGTTCCGTCCCTCTTATGTCATGTGTTGTGTTTCTCCTTTGTTTTGGCGTTTCCCCTCTCCCCCCTCTCTGAGCTAAAATATTGGCATAAATACTGGTGTAGAATAGAGGAATAATTACTCTTGTCTGGACTTCCTCCAGGAACACGTTGGTGTTCAGGATGAATACTAAAGGTATAAAATTCTTTTTCGGCAATTGTGTATCAAAATTCCCTTTTGGCTAACATTTGAAATTTAATGAACAAGTCCAATCTTTCAAATAGAAACTTAGCATTATTGTTGTTGTCTTGTAGACACGGAGGCCCCTTCCGGGTTGTGTCGAGTAACATTTGGTAATATCATGGAAATGTTAAATTTTTTATGGTTAAATTTACAGCCTGTTTGGCTTAAGAAAAATTAAATCTACTTAGAATAATTTTGCGGGAATTAATGTTCCTTTGTAGAATGTAGGCTAAAAATCCCCTTTTGGGTTTTTGTCAATATCTATAAATATTGTTGGAAAGCTAACCTTTTATTTAAAGACAAGATTATAGTCTGTACAACTGAGAAAAAGGTATTTTGTATCTTAAAATATTGATTTGGTTCTTTACTCTACGTGTTTGTTTTTGATAATTGTGAGTAAGAAATAATAGAATCACTGCTAGATTGATGCAGAGCGTTGTCATTTCGCAACGTAAACATTATTGACTTAGAGCCATCAGCTCACTTGTTAGATGCCTTAAATGTTTACATTTGTCATTTTACGACTTGAACTATTGATGATTGAGACGATCATAGGTGATTCATATTATTATGAGTTTATTATATAACGTTCACATATATATATATATATATCCTTCTGTATCATATTTAAAATATCTAACTTTTATATATAAATAAAATACCTTATACTGTTACCTATTCTTTATGTCACTTTCATACACTAGTTTCATCTAATGATGGGAGGTTTTTTTTATATAATGGCAAATATTTGAATTGTTTCTAATAATAAATATTTGTAGAGCGGGTTCGCGGAGACAAAACTCAAATGGATCAGTGAACGGTACATTTGTTTGATGTTAGTCCTATCGGCTCCTCTTAAATATTTGTTTTTTTTATATCTTTTGAATTTTCTGCTAATGGTATCGTTTTTGTTGTTGTACACCGGCCTTAGTTCGTTGTTGAATTGAGGAGGTGGCTACAGTTTGGGTGCCCAGTCTATTGTGGCATCTACTCACAGACGCGGATATGGTGATGAGAGCAAATTTTATTTGATTGCTAGGCTACCTAGAATTTATTCCTCAAAAAAATATATATAGTTTTGATTCAGTTGCTATTTTATTAACATTTAAAATTATTTGGTTTGTTATAAACTCATGAATTTTAAAAGAATAACAATTTGATCACTAAATGCAATTTCGCTCAAAATGTACGCTCTACATCTTATGTATTAAACTGAAATTGACCAAATTATATCTAGATGGTACACAGCAACAAGAATAAATTAATGAACATATTCGTTTACTGTTTTATTCCACTAGTTATTCATACAAAAACATTTACTACACAATACCTTAATAAAACAGTTAACATATTTCAAAAAATATTAATTTCACTATTTAACATAAAACACTATATTCTTTTCAACTAATTGTCTATTAAGAGATCGTAATAATATTAGATTACAAAATCAAAACTTATAGATAAGTATTTATATATATTTACATAAATATTAATACGTATGTATATATATATTTATTTGTATAAATATATATTTATACAAATCAATATATACACTTATTTAAATTAATTTATACAAATATTTATATATATGTATTTATGCAAAAATGTATATATATATATTTTTTTTTATTTATTTATATTATATATATATGTATTTATGCAAAAATGTATATATATATATATTTTTTTTATTTATTTATATTATATATATATGTATTTATGCAAAAATGTATATATATATATAAATATATATTTTTTATTTATTTATATTATATATATATATATATATATATATATATATAGAGAGAGAGAGAGAGATAGAGAAAGAATTATCATAAAACCCAAAAGAGTAGTAAGATGCCACACTAAAAAATAAGAATAAGTATATAGGTTTTGATCTTGTAATCTAACATTATTACGATTATAAAAAAAACCTTTCATTACAACCTAGTTATAGTTTTTATACTCACCTTTAATAACCTTATTTAAACAAGTAAATCTAAAAGCACTTTTACACATTAAAAAGTTTCAATTTTTTAAATAGTGGCTAAATTTTAGCAATGAAATTCTATAAATATTGAAATTTTAAAACATTCACTTTGCTCACGTGTGTTTTCCTAAGTTTAAAATAGTTTCGATTTACTGTATACTGAATCCTATGTATTACATATAAATTTAACATATTTAAATACATAGGTTTTAAATTTTCTTCATAGTGGAAGCCCATTGTTTTATTAATATTTATTTATTGAGTAACATAAATTATCTTTCTCACAAATGTCTCCTTACCCTACTATTGAGATTAGCTTTGTTTAATTAAAATACATTATGGAGCGAAACTCGGAAAACATTTGGAATATAAATTCTTACAACACCCAGTAAAGATCTGAACTTCAACCTTCTACTCCTCAGAAAGACAGACTAGATGATCCAAGCGTTAACTTCCCGTGATCGTTGATGCATGTAAGATGTTAATAGTTAATATTGCTGATTGATGTTAAACATTCAATTTATTTTTAATTAAATATATTTGCTAACATAACATTAGAAATATAGTTAGAAATCAGAATCTTTCCCCTATTCTACTATTACTCTCATTTAGCCTCCAATGATTCAAGCTCATATAGTCTGGTTTGACATTTAAGAGAGGGCCGAGATTAAATCCTGGCTGGTAACATTGAATGTATTTATTTACTAAACAGTTTTTCACTCTCAATTCACGCAAATATAAGTATTTTTCTCTAAAATCATAAAATGTCATTGCTTTAATATCCGTTTCATATAAGTAAATTATATTTAAGCGTATATCCCAAACGGGTAAACACATGCATTAAATTAAATTTTAAATATAGCACCGTTCATGTAAATCTCGCTATAAAATGAATATGACTACCACATCTCACAAGTGTGTTTTCTATTCTTCCGTTGAAATTTATAAAATTATTAGCTAGTAATACAATTATAAGAAGAACTCATCAACCTTTTACTGGTTTCAGATAAAAGTTAATGAAAACCAGCAAGTGATTATTTTATGTCCACAACATGTTACTGCCAATTTAAAGTATTCTGCATTTTTTTACTTATGAGGTTTTTATTTGAATGCCAAGATTAGGAGAAAATGAAACACATTTGAGTTAAGAGAGAATGGAAAATCTGAAAGATAAATATCTTTAATTTACATTAGATCAGAATTTGAACCACAAACTATAATTTAGGAAAAGTTACTTATACCGTACTTCGAAAGTTAAGTGTTAGACTATGCGATCACCGAAGCGTATTAAAATATATCAAGATTATGTTAAACTTGGTAGAACCTTAGTAAACCAAATATTATGTAAGCGTTTTAACGCAATACAGTGGATAGAACTGTTTGGTAAAATCATCGTTAAATTGGTAATTTTAATTAACACATATTAAATATAAATTTATTGTATATAATTTTTATAAATTAACTACAAATTAAAGGTATTAATTGAAGGCGTTATTTACACTCCACCTTCCCTTATAAACTTATAAGTTAAGTTTATTGTTTAGTATTTAAATGAGACCTCTATAATTTTACTTTTTTAGTTTATAAGTACTAATTACATTCCAAAAGCACCTTCGCAGATTAATTTGTTCTTTCCTCTAGTTTAATCAATTATCCAATTATAGTATAAAATATTTCACTTCATCACATTTCTTGATCCTTAGAACAATAATAATTAATAAGCTCTAAGGATATTTTATTCTATTACAATTTATTACGTAGTGACCAACTTAATATTTAAAACAATAGAAAAACGTATACCAAAAATGAATCAAAGCATACATATTTGTGTTTACATATTATATATTAGTATATATATCAACCCTATGAATATATGTTTTTTCACATTTGGATATACGTTGCCCTATTGTTTTAAACTTTAATTTGGTTTACACCTAATATATATTTATATATATATATTTATATAAAAAATATAATTATTTATACAACTAATAGCTTCAATTTTGAATTTAATTTGATTTCTTTTCCCTATTGGTTTAATATATATTTTTTTATGCTTCCAAACACCAGGTAGCATTTGTTTCAAAAATTCTGCAAGGCTATCGTATTTTTTTTACGGGTTTCATTTTTATTTCTCATAAAGATAAGTATCGATAGGCCAAAATTATATTTATAGCTGTAGCCACGTGAGTAATAAGTTCTGAGTCGTTCCTGAGGCCACATTACAATCAAATAAATTCGGTTTTGAGTAATTTGTGGGTAACAACAGCACTTAGTTAATCAGTGCGCAAAGTTATAACTTTGTATCTCATCGGAAGGTTTGATAAAAACTCTGGACAAATAAACACCACAAATGGCATTTATTATAAATATTGCATGTTACATATACATATGCCCAATACATACATACTATGGGAGTATGAAGGAGCCTGCATAAATTAAATCAATTAATTTTTTATTTCTTAGCATGGATTCTTACTGCCCGTTTGGCTTCTAAGCACAATTATGTACTAATTACGCTAATGTGGTAAGGATGAAGGATGCAAGGGATGAGGAAGTTTAATTTAAAGGATTTGCGCAATCGTTTGGAAGGATAATTAAAACCCATTTTTGAGAAATATCTCGTCTATTAAAATATAACGCCTTAGACCATGTGGCTACCAAAGTTGGTTTAATTGATTTAAATGTTATATATCTACCTTCATGTTTGGCTATACACCGAAAAACTCTTGAGTTTGATTTAAGAGACAATTTCAAATGTTAAATATGGTCTTCCACCTAATCTTTTTTTTTTTTCTGAATTTTACAATATTTTTAACTAGCTATGTTTAATTCACTGTCATTTTGAGATATATTTTTATTCATGTAAACCGATGGTGAATAAGATATATGACCAAATTTTAACATGAAACCCCTTTTTGATCCAACTACCCTTCAGTAGGACATCTGGTCAAACTGCCTTTATGGGGAATTAATTGGTGGACGGGGGAAATTAAATCGTACAGTTAACATCCTAAGAGGGTTTTGCTGTTGTTTATAGTTTTATTTAAAGATTTATGTTTAGAGGACCCTAAACCTTTGTCTAGAAAAAAAGAATTTCCTTTATTCCCAATCACATTTTCGGGCATTCAAACAAAGATCTAACTCGTATTAGTTGGATAGAGGGCCAAGGCGTCAACATATTCAGTTCTGTTTTTTCATGTAATGAGAATGTCAGGGTTTTATTTAATCTAGGCTGTTTTATAATATAAAGTTTCCCACTTTCTCTCCCTACGCAAATTAAATAATAGTTCCACTAAATTTTAATAGCCACATCCATAGTCTTTGAAAGTAAATATGTAGACAGTTCGAGTGAATTGTGTGTCGAGGAGCATCAAAAACGCTATTTCTTTTAGACACATTATTTGTTTCATAAATAAGTGTTTTGAGAAATAAAATAGGTTTTAGTCTATTGTTCAGTATATGAATAGGTTACCTTGACAATACTACAACCCACTTCAATGGCCTAGTGGTCTAATACGCTACTCTTGTAGTAGACTGGATTGCCGATATTGTGGAGATCGAGGTTTGAATCTCGGTGTGGAGTACTGATGGTGGATTCTACAAAATCGTTTTTCACTTTCCTTCCAAGTAATTGCGGATAAACTTCCTCTGTATTTAACCTTTCTAGTCCCTAAAAAATAGTAGCGAAAATTAGTAAATAGAAGTATAACACAAACGAGCAGTAAGAAAGGGTGCTAAAAATACTACACAAAGAGAATGAGTATTTTTATGTGTTTTTAATTTATAATGTATGAAGATCCACCTTCAAAATGTGTAATTTACGTACTATTCCTCCAAAACAAATTTTGGTTGAAAAGTTTGGTATAAATATTTGACCAATTGCTTTATAGGTAGTATTAAAAAACATTTTTAAAAGAAGACTAAAAAGCAGTGCCCTTACTTCTTTTTTTATTGAGAAAAGTACTATTTTCTAAGGTAAATGAAATGGGAAAAAATTTAAGATAGGAATGTTTACAGTTTATTAAAATATAGAAATTATTTTTGGCTAAAATAAATGAAATATATCCTTAGTGGATAAGAATGGTTTAAATTTTACTTTCTCTCAAATTCTCCTTTCTCTCAAATGCTTGGCTAGAGAATTATTGTGATCATCAAAAAGATCGAATCAAAGATTTCTATAAATGTCCCTGAAACTGAAAATTGATTTTCACTATGCCATCTGTCTTTCTCTATCTCAGAAGAGAGCCGAAACCATTTTACTGATTGAGCTAAGAATTGGTATCTTGAGTTATTATACATGGCGACCCCCAGGGGGTCCTAGGAATTAGATATCTAACCCTAAAATTAATGGAAGTTTACTTTTGGGCAAAAGAGAGAGAACATTGCACTTATTGAAATCCGCTTAAAAATATCCTATAAATTAGGTATCTAGACACGGTTTAACAATACAAACAATAAGAAAATTCTCATATTTTCATAAAAATGACTTTGTAGGTGCTTTCCAATTTAAAAAAATATCAATTTTGAACGTATATCAACAACTATTTGAGATACGTAAAAACTTTTCATTTTAAAGATGTAGTATTATTAAACACAAAAAACCTGTAGTTGAAAAATATTTTTATAAAACAAATTGTTTCTAAGCTATAAGCAAATATAAATATTAATTTATCCAGGTCGTAAATAAAATTGTTTGTTATGCCCTTTGATGAACAGAGTTGTTCCTCTTAAATGTTTTAAACAGTGTGTATAGTTTGAATTAAGGTCTTTCGTTGAGTGACCATGCAACTATGTGTATTATTTCGTTTCACTAACTATACGAGATTTTTTAAATGTGTCTCTCTTAAGACAGAATATAAAGGAAGTCTATGTGGTACACCATCACATTTATTTCTTGTTTAAATATATTTTTATCACAAAACCTGTTTTTAGCCAATTGATATTTTTTTTCACTTTTTCCTTTTATAAAACTGGTCTTAATTTTAGAGTTTGACATCTAGTTCAAAAAACAACTAGGTAGAAATTTATGAAAACCATGTATACCAGGTTCTAGCACGATCGGTGAAACGGTTTTAGTACTAGTCCTAAAAACAGACAGAAGGCATTGCAAAATCCATCAATCTCGTTTTATAAGTGAGAGATGAGAGATTACAAACGAAAGATGATAGACTTATAATGTTATAATATATTCCGACAAAGTAAGGTTTTTTTTATTTCAAATTGCATAGGAAGAACTTATATTTGCAGGTACAAAAGATACCTAATTTGTGTTTATGTATTCCTACGTTGGATCATATTATATAAATCTTTCACTTTTAATAGATAGCTATCAATAATTATAAAATAACGTTTATAATATAATACAGAATAATTTTTTTGTTTAATTTTTGTTTCTTTTTATATTTTCTTACTTATAGAAAATGGGACTTTACATTTCTAAAGATTTCGTTAAAACGTAAGGGTCTTTTAAAGTATAATTTACAACTCCACAGTTTAGTTCTAATATTTATTTATGTATATTTGCCAAATATAAAATCTAACCCAATCAATGTTAACGAGGTCGAAGCCATCATTCTCACAATGGACAGATGTCAGTAGATTCACAATATATAAATGCCTGTACATTCACAATAGACTAATGCCAGATGCATTGAATGTGGCTTTTTATATAATGATTTAAAATTTAGATTTTCCTATTTACTCTTCATTATAATGTGGGTATACTTTACAAAAATACTCTACTCGTTTCCTATACTTAGGATCTACTCCTTATAAGCCTTTTAGCAATAAATTAGAAAACAATCATAATATTTGTGTGGTAGAATAGGTAAAATTATATTAATCTCCTTAAAATGACTCCTTAAAAATTATTAGTTGACCCTTTTCTCTGGCCATGTAAGCTAACGTGCTATTCTCGATATTCTTGATATTCTCTCAATCTCTTAATCTCCTTAAAATAAGTAAAATATAACCATCTCCTTAAAATGATTTTTTATTCTAACGATTTCTGGAAACTTTAATTTTCAAGCTGGACAATAACAAGAAATGGTTTTTGCTGCATTTGTTTTATTGTAATTTTTAAGAAATAGATTATATATAAAAATGTATATAAATGTGAGAGTAATGTATTTAAAATTGTGTAGTAATTACTTTTTATGTATATAGTTTGTTTGTAACACACATGCCAAACCAAATATTCAACAATTCAAACAGAATACCATTTGATGGTACTTTAAACTATTAAAAGTTTCCATCAGCCATTTTAAACAGTAGAAAATATCTATAACTGTTTATAATGATGGTTGTGAAATCGGGATTTGCAGTACCATATCCGCTCGGGAAACAATCAAATCTGGCTCTGAAAAAGAAAAAAAATAGACATAGATATTATCATATTTTTTAAAAAAATAACGATTTGACAGAGATTTGAAAGAGCTTCTAGTAAAAATCTAAATATTATTCTTATAAAATAGGTTAACATTTTTAGGTTATATGAATAAATGTATAATTTTCAGTATATAGTTAAGAGAGAACGCTATTTTCGAATTTTTTTAAAATAATATATAATTTTAAATAAAATAAACAAAATATAATATTCAGTAAGGTTTTAAATAGAGTTTATAGGTTTAAAATAAAATGCAGGAGAAATTAAAAGTTTTCGTGAATGAACAATTTGAACATACGTTTAAGAAATTTGGAGGTAATATTTAATACTATTTGAGATATCCTATTACACTAATCACTATGATTAAATATCTAGACATAATTTTTGTGAATAATATTACCTCACGTGTCTTAAGGTCCATGATTTTAGTTTGCTGTAGCGAATATTGACTTTTAGGACCGTCAAATGCATTTTTTATTTTAATGTTTTTACTAGCTTAGTACCTTTGCAATGTTATTCAAATCTGTTTATTTTTTTTATCCAAATTAAAATATATAATAATGTTTTCAATGGTCTAATTCAAAAGTGGCTAGGAATTTAGTGGTTGAAAAGACCCCTTTCCCAAACACAATTTACAAAAGGAATCAATAAAAATAAGTACTTATCTATTATTCTATTTTGTAGTTTTTATTACCATTTTCCATTTACAAATACAATTTGAATTAGCTTGCCAAACTAGCAAATTCTTTAACCAGGCGTCCAAAATATAATAATGTAAGATTTCATCGCAATCAGAGTGGTAGTTTTTCCCTTAAAAAGGGACATAAAAAGACCAACTTATTTTTATATATGATAGATGCATAGGAAAGCTCAGAAGAAAAAAATTATAGGGATCTTCTAAATATTTTAGAATATATAAAATAAATGAGAAACTTACAATTGTTAAATATTTTATCCTAACACCATTAAAAATTGCAAGATTTTATAGGTACTAATTTAATACAAAATAAAATTTGAAATATATTTTAAATGGCTTATATTACCAAACATATTATAAAAACAAGTACTTACGAAGACATTGAAACAAAACCAGAATTCGGGCCTTTAAAATGATTATGCTAGATTAAAGGTAAATTGTTAGAAAGTTTCACCCCCTTTCTGTAGCTGCATGCAAAGTTGTTAGATATCGTAACACCATCCAGTAGTCGGTACCACAAAGGAACTAATCTGTCACGCATAGCATGTGAGAATTTCTGCAAGTCATATTTTCGTATAATTTGATAGGCTGACCATTCTTATGTATGTGTATGTAATATTGATCTCGGTATCTCTTAAAGGCTGAAACGGTCAAGGGCATCACTCTAGTGTTAGACTGGCCTGCTGATAATATAGGGTTCTATTACCCCTTGGGTCTATTGCGGGTGATATTTATGATTGGTTTCCCACACTTCTTCCACGGTAATAAGTGTAAAATACCTCTTAAGTGCTTCATTTTTCACCTCTACCCTATAACCTGACCAGGTAGTAAGACTTGGTTATTATATATATATATATATATATAAATTATATATATATAGATTATATATAAATTATATATATATAAACTACCTATATCATTTGAGGATTTAGTAACTTGAAAGTTCATTGCCACATTTAAAAAAGTAAGCCACCTACCCTTATTTGAAGCTAGTTCTATCCAGTCCACCTCATTACACACTATTTCTTTCAGGTCTATTCTAATGCTATCCAACCAATCTGCATCCTTGGTCTTCATATTGGTCTCTTCCAACTGTTTTCTCCAGTCAATTCTCTGAACCTGTTATCTCTCTCACTCAGTGTGCATGTCCTGCCCACTTGACTATCCTAACAATGTCTTGTGATGAGTACAGGTTATCTAACTCATCAATATGTAGCCTTCTCCACTACCATTTAGCCTCATTCAAAACACCTTGTTTTGGAATAAAAGTTAATTTTCTAGTTCCTTGGATTCAATTAATAGTGTTTTTCAGCACCACGTAATACTAACAACTCGTGATACATGACTATATAATAATTACACTAACATTTTAGGGAATAGGAACGTTTAATTGAGAAGAAATTTACTACCACTGGCATGGATGCAGAGTGGAAAACCATTTAGAAAAACACACCTCAGTGCACCCGACCGGGATCCAACCCCGATCTCCCCACCTACGGCAATCTATTTTAACTCTAGAATAGCACGTTAGCGTACGTGGCCACAGAAAAGAGTCCACTAATAGTTAAACATGAATTAACAGGAATGCATTATATTTATACACAAATATACAAGTATAATAAATTGATGTAGTCAAACGATCGTACATTAAATGTTTCAGTACTAGGGAATCTTAAAAGAGGGAATTAATCATTTTACTACAGATATAGCCGTATCAGTTATCGTAATACAGTAGTATAATTTTAAAAAAATGTCAACTGCATATGGATTATAAAACTAGAGCCCTTGCCTGACTCGCTAATGTTCAATGACTAAGTTATCAAGCAATTGAATCCCGCAAACCGGGTATATTTTTCAAATTTATTAACCATAATTAAGTTTTAAGCCCACCGAAATATTTATTTTAATATCAGGACTATTTGTTGTCAGCATTTTAAACAAATTGAGTAAACTGAACTATTACTTACACACTAATCAACCTTAGAAACGACATAAATCAGTATTCTAAAATTTAATTTGTTATTTAGAAAAAAAAAATGTACAAATTCTTAAATAAAATAAAAAGTTGTCAACTTATCTAAAGCTAAGAGGGTGGCCAGACTGAGCGAGCGAGTGCGCGAGCGTTTAAAATATAAAATAGAACTCATTGGTTGTAATGAGAGGTGGCCAGACTGGAGCGAGAGCTCGAGCCGGTACAGTCTAGTTTACAGGCGCTAGGCAATATTATTGTTATGTTGGTTCATTGAGTACTAGGAAATCTTCTCATTTTGACATTTTATTACTATCGATAGGTTTAGCAGACTTACTACTAACCGCCTAATTTAATCGGTAAGATCATAAACCATGCCTATATGTATATATATGTACATATGAAATGAAAAAGTATATGTATATATATGTATATATATATGTAAAACTGATATGTTAAAACACTTCAATATTATCAAAGTAGGCTTTTACAAATAAGAATCACCATTAGTGTGGAGAGAGGATGAGAAAACCACAACAATATATCACTTGTTAAAACCCCCCTCAGTTCACTTAGCCAAGATTCGGAGCCTCCTCTTCAACAAATAACGAGAAATATCTGCTAATCACGCGCTCGCCAGTCTGGCCACCTAGTCGCTTGCACGCTCGCTCGCACGCTTGTCAGTCGGGCCGAACCCTTACAGATGCAAAACAAAATTGATAACCTAATATCGTCTTCCCCCCTCCCGTGGGCCAGATCTGACAGGATAGCTCGTGGGAAAGGGTAAACTCTGTGGCAAGGTAGTTGGTTGGGCTCGAAATAATACTGAAGGTTTTGAATTTTAGTTTAGTGGTAGCACTAAGAGATAGATACAAAGTGTGAAATTAAATGTGGAATGAAAGAAATATAAGATATTGAACACTCGTGATCGTGGAAGAACTGGCTTATTCGTGAAAACTTAGACTAATAGTGGGACTGACATGGCTTGAGACCTCCTACAGAAATTGAACTCTAGACCCTGGGCTTGATGGTGTTCTCTAAACACAAGTGCTAATGATGACCTGAAGATCTAATCTGCTATGGTCCAGCATCGGGCAGCGTCACTGCCTCAGAAATAGACGACAATGTGTCAGACCCGATGTCAATAAAACAAAGACATTTATAACCCGATCTGGCCTACTACTCCACAATTAGTGTAAGTTTGTTGTGATTAGTCAGCATTCAGCTTCGACGCTTTCTAATTTATTACATCAAGTTTGATAATCTAGTGCTCTAAATCACGTAGGTCCAACAATATTATGCAAATCAAAATAAACATCCCACATAGCTCAATGTTATGACACTAACCTATTAATAAATTTAAAGTAAATTTAATATGGATTTGAAATATTAAATTATTTTACGCCTATGAAGAACAGACAGTTTATAATCCATATCAATATTATGAAAGGCAAAACCCACTCACTGAATGACATATTCATAACTGTATTCTCCCAACCTCTGGACCAAGAAACTTGACAGTTTGCGGGACGTTTCTTTTTAAGCGCTAGATAAGAGAGAAGACGATTGATACAAAATTCGACCTCCAAGAGGTTATACAGGATGGCTGAGATTTTTCAAATATCTCGTGTATCTTTTGAACCTACGTATGTATATATATATATATTTAAATATGTATATTAAAATATATATGTATATATAGCTTTACGAGCTTGACGTTTAATTAACGTGTCTACAGATGTGGGTGAATTAAAAAAAAAGTTTTAATGAATATAATTGGGGAGAATATAATTTATTTTAAAAAAACCTTCAAATTTCTGTATAGTGATCCTGAGTAGTGTGAAGTGTATAATAGTCCACCAATGTATACTACAAACACATATTTTACACTAATATCTCTTTAAAATGATTTTATGTTTATAGTAACTTAAAATTAATCAAAGATTTTCAATTAAATCTTTGTTTTATATTTAATTTGATATCACACAAACTCCAGCTAGGTTTCAAAGCCTTTTACATGAATATTTAACAGATACATGATGTAACTTTATACAGTAGGGTATAGTTTGTGTAGTTAGTTTTTTAGTGTGGCTTGTATTTTAATTTTTATAATATACATTCGTAGACTTGGACACAATTATGAAATGCCAGACTAAGTAAATAAATTATTAAATATTAAAGACCGACATAAATCATAGCCGTTATTTCGTTCTCAATCTATTGAAATTTACTGCTTGGTTAACTGTTAGAATCGTAGAATAATATTTTATTTATATAGTATAAAAATAAAAATTAGTATAAACTATTCTATTTAATTTAAGTTTTGTCTTTCCCACATCAGTAGGCAAAAGAAAGAGGCGTCACTCTCGTCTAACTTTGTATGTATGTATTTATGTATGTACGTATATACGTACGTATATACGTACGTATGTACGTACGTATGTACGTACGTATGTACGTACGTATGTACGTACGTATGTACGTACGTATGTACGTACGTATGTATGTACGTATGTATGTACGTATGTATGTACGTATGTATGTACGTATGTATGTACGTATGTATGTACGTATGTATGTACGTATGTATGTACGTATGTACGTATGTATGTAAGTATTAATATTATTTTTAGTTCCACCTCTTACTTACCGTTCGGGTTATAAGCACTTACGCTAATATTTAATGGTAGGGTGATAGAGATATGAAATGGAGGACCTACAGTTTAACGTGGAATCTAAACCACGGTGGAGGCCTGGCATTTCACACTTTCACAAGTTTTGATTAATACACGTCTTGTCAGAGGTGAAGGAAGGGTTTGGCGATCAGATAAATATTTGATGGGACCGAGGATTGAGCCCTGGACTATTAGCACAGAAGTCCGACACTTTAACTCTAGACCAGCAGGTCACCAAATTTTTGTGTGCCTTTTGCAAATAGGTTGGAGCTTGAATCTTAGCCTTTTCTCTTAAGGTGATTTATTACTATATTAATAACGGTTCTTTATTTAATCTAATATTTGTGGTTGGTCCTATCCAAAAAAATGATTAATTCAATTGAAAAAATTGTTAAAAATTGATAGTTTCTCTTAAATATATATAGATTAATCAATTATTCAAAGTGAATTCTCTCAGAACAATATAAGTTAAGATACGTTTAATATTATTTATTCATTATAAAATATTAAATTCTTTGCCCAGGTGTGAAATTGACTCCCTTTTTTTTATCTCCCTTCCATACCCTTTTTTGTACCCTTCGATTCTGTCAAATTGAGTTTGCGTTCAGATAATGACCGTTGATTCGTCCAGTGGCGTGTTTAGCCCGGTGTTCGTGATCAGATTGGCCTCTACCATGATGCTACAAATAGCTCAGCGTTTCGCGAACACACGACCCATTCTAAGAAAATCAAACACTGTATTCTTTTTTTTTAACAACACCTACTCAATTCACCTCCTAGATTTATAAATATCATATTTTTATTAATATTTATCATTTACCAATATGTTGCGCATGATGGTTTGATCATTTAAAATATTCAAAGGTTAGTTAAATGTTGCATGCACTTTTCTAACATCTGTTAATAAAGTAACGGATATACCTGATGACGCCACTGCAAGGGCAATACGTCCCTTAGGCCTAATTTTAGCTGACAAAAAATTAACCAGTAGAAACTTTCCTGCACTTCTTTCAAATGCATCTCAAAAACACTCTTTAAACTGGATATTGAACTCTAAATGTTAGCTTGAGCTAAGCGGTAATTTGTTCTGTGTTCAATATAGGCTCATTTTATTCCAAGGTTCATCTCTCTCGAATAGTCTCTTACGAATGTAGGTCCATCCAAATGGTCAGGGGAATAAAGACCTTAGACCTTCACGGTCTCATCTGAGGGAGACCCTACAATTTGGTTGATTTCAGTCAAGCCTTAACTATACATATCAACCTTGAAGTCATCCGCTTCAGTGGCCACGTGGTCTAACGCGCTAATCTCCCATTAGACTGGAATACCGATGACAGGCAGATCAAGGCTAGAATATCGGTCGGGTGTACTGAAGGTGGGCTTTCCAAAATGGTTTTCCACACACCCTCCAAGCAAATACTGGTACACTTTCTCTACATATAACTTTACTATTCCCTAAAACTATTAGCTTACATAAGTGTATCGTCCAAACAGATAGTAAGAGGCAGTGCTTGGAAAAAATAACTTTGAAGTCCAAGATTTTTACCGATTGCTTTGTTTGGATGACGTGTAAAGTATCCTTCAACGACCAACATGCTTTCTCTAAGCGCAAACCAAAGGTTGAGAGGATCTGTCACGTGACCGAATATTATTATAATACAGAACAGTTAGCTGATCGAGGAAGATAAGCTACATAACATGAATAAAATATTTGTATTTCAATCTTTGGAGCTGTTCCCGAGAACTAAGTTAGCAGACACATTGTTTTATAAAAAGTAGATATATTTTGATCAAAGTACTGATAAATTATTTATTTAAATTTAAGTATAAATGTTTTAAACTATTATTTATCATTCATGTATATTATATAGACATATTTTATTATATAAAAAAATCTTATTTCAACATCAACCATTTCAAGAAAAAATGTTTGCCCATATTTTTGGTTGTTTGAGACAATTTATGTCATAGTTCTAATACTTGCTAAAAATATTTCTTACACCATAACTGATAAATCAAACTTTAACGAGGCCTGTGATAAAATAAATGGGAGAAAGACCCCCCCCTAAGTCGGGGAACGAAGCCATGACCCGCAACCTTACAGTCTGTGTGCACTCGCCTCTTGGATAACGGAGCGTGCAATATTCCCCGTAACCGCAGGAGACAGAAGTCTAAAAAGGTCTGGAATGGTTCCAGAAAATGAGAGACGAGGTGGATGAGTCAGGATATCTGGCGCCTGGAGTTCGAATCCAAGTCTTGTCTCCTTCAATAACAAAACATCGTATATATATATATATATTACAACGGCCCTGGTGGCCCACGAAACTTCCTTTTCAGTAGAGAGGTTAGGAAGGAAACATTTGTTAAAAAGAGTCAAACATAAATACTGGCCTGTGGAATGGGTGAGAGAGTAATTCTTTGAAATATTTAAACATAGTAAAGTTATGCTAAATACCCTAATAAACATATTCAAACCAAAAATCTTGGATGAATATAATCCTAGTTTTATGTTAATATTTTATAGGTTTAAAGATTATTTAAAACAAAATTTATATAAAAATATTTTAAATTAAAACTTAATATTAAATACTAATTACCAAGTAGCTCAATTTAAATAATATAATTTAATTGTAATTAATGCACAAATACCCATACCAACCCTTAGTAAATTATTTAATCCAGACTTATTTTATTTATGAATTCAAATACTGAAAAATGTTATTGAATAAAAGTTTTAGTAATTAAAAACTAAACATATTACTATACAAAAATAAAAATTGTAAAACTTAATTAATAAAAGCTTAAAAAAGTGATTAATATCCACGTTAATTTAAGTTATTTTCGTGGAATAAAGTAATTACATAATATAATAAATTTTTAATAAATTATTATTATTAATACATATTGTGCGTAATAATTTACTCAAGTTGGTAGTTTAAGAGAATGAAGGAGACTGAGATGTCAAGCTTATTCATATGTGGTTTATTTTCTCTGTTAAGGGAGTTAAGGGCTGGAATTTTGCTCGTGTGGGCTATTCCAAATAATTTTTCCACTATTACTCCATGCAAATGCGAGTACATTTTCTTTAATTTCCGATCTATTCATACCGACAACCATAGCGTAAATATGTTGATTGATCTTCTTACAACGAAATTGTTGTTTATTCATTATGTTTTACTTGAAATAATAAAATACTAGTAAACCCTTTAGAAACTTTGGCAAATTACACCTTCTCGCCCACCCCCCCACCACACACACACACATAAATGTAGTATTTTGTTAAGTTGTTGAGATAAAATACTGTGCGAAGTGTATACACAAAATAACAAAGATAGTTTATTAATATGAACGTATTTACAATCTACAATACCTCTTTGAATACAATATTTGTGTCAAAATGCAATCATTTTGAATTTAGATTGTTCTTTAAACTGACATTTTAAACAAAAAATATGTTTTAACGTAAACTGAGTATGCTATGTCAGAAGTCGGTAAAAAATCTTATATACTGATACCTTATTCATCGATGTAGACTTTGTATTAGTTGAGAAAAAGGGATGTTATCAACAGGAATAATATATAGTATTGCCTAAATATTAATAAATGATAGATCTCTTACTCGTACAATGGTTTTTAAGAGATTCGATCAACTCGTATTTTTCGATGTAATAAAATTTTAATTTTAGTTATTTGTGAAGTTTAAGAAAAACTAAATGTTTTTAGTACAAGTTTATTTAAATTGATAATAGCACATGAATATAAAAAGAATTTTAAATAAGCTATTACACAATGTTGTTTATGTATTTCAAGCTCACATATGACATTTGTAGAGTAATATTAAATATGACAAGACTCCAAAGTGCTAAATATTAATAAGAAAACCATACCCTTATCACTCACTGTTAATTGTTTACGTAGCCTAGTGTGATATAGTGAGAATTTAAAGATAATCATTCTGCGAGACCAAAACACTGAGATAAAGGGCAAGGCGTGAAAACGTCCACACACTTGATCTCCGTATGTTCAAACACTGAGGAACTTTTCTTAAGGCAAAAACCGCATATGTTACATATGTTATTATTATTATTAGCACCACGTCTTTCTACCCGTTCGGTTTATACGCACTTACGCTAATGTGTAATGGTAGGGTGATTGTGAGATGAGATGGAGGACCCACAGTTTAACGTGGGATCCGAACCACGGTGGAGGCCTGGCATTCCTCACATTCACCAGTTGTGATTAATACACGTCTTGTCAGAGGTGAAGGAAGGGTTTGTCAATCAGATAAATCTGTGCCGGGACCGAGGATTGAACCCCGGACCCTCAGCACAGAAGTCTGACACCTTACCTCTAGCCCACCAGGTCACCTGTTACATATTCATAGTGATACTTAGCACCGCGTCGTACTAACCGTTCGGGCTATACGCCTAGGTACTAATTAAGCTAGTTGGTTAGGAAATGTGATGTTTGAATATAGAGGAAGTAAACCCACATTTGCGTGGATGGAGAGATAAAAACTATTTAGGAACAATCACCAACAGTTCACCCGAGCGAGATTTGAATCTCTAACTTTCCGAGCTCAGCATTCGAGCTCAGCATGAAACTAGCAGGTTAACTGAATACGCCATCGATACAGGTTGCTACATATAAAAAGGATTCTATTTAAGTTAAAACGTAGCTGGTAAAACGATTTTGAGGCATAAAACTATAAGTTAGAGAATTTTATTTTAATTAAAATAAATGATACGGAACTCCACGTGAATTTTCTCGCGCTATTGTTTAGAGTTGTAGATATTTACTCAAGATTCGTAATATTATATATATTTTTAAACCTGAGAACAAATTGCGCTAGACACATGTAAATATTTTTTATTCATGGTTTTAAATTTAATATTTATTTTTAAAGAATTAAAAATTTCATTTGTATATTTGAATCAATACAAAATATCAATACTGAGTCCCCAAAGCCAACACTTCGTATTAAAATTTTGACTTCCGGTTAAAATTGTAATTTTACTAGGGATAACTTATGGTTATTTTATTGCAATTACGGTTCTCTTTTATAAATTTTGACCTATTAAATTAGTAATTATTGATTATTGAGTCTAAAATGAGAGCTATATTATCGTTATAGCCAATTTTGAGAAAATATAATTTATCTTTTTCATCCTTTAGTAAACTGCTGTTAATGTTAGGGTTTGACAGACGGCGTTGCATAAAACACTTTTTAATGTTCAGGTGGTCATGAAACGTCGACATCCATCAACATCTCGGGCTCGATTTTTTTTGAGTGTCGTAATACTCTATTTTAAAGTGTTGGCAAAGTTAAAAGAAAAATATTGTTATGTATAACTTGAAAACTTTTGGTGTTATAAAAATATGTTTCGAGTAAAAGATGTTTATCATAAATATATTCAAATGTTTGGTTCTATAAAAATATATTTCAAGTAAAAGATGTTTATTATAAATAGATCCAAATGTATGTAATGATAAATAATTTCATATTTCAAATACTCAAGGAGATAAAACTTAAAATTAGAATTTACGCTTCAGGCCGGACCACATTTTGACGAAAAGTTGAGAGTAGCCATTTGGTTTGTAATATTGATCAAAGCTTAGAAATGAGATCTAATCAAAATCATTCAAGCCGATTTTAATAAAATCGATTTTTTATCTTTCCGCCCTTAAGGAAACTACCATTAATTTTATGGTTGGATATCCAATTCCGAAAATTCCTCTCGGTAAAACTATGAAAACCCTATGTAACAAGGTCCAGCCCAATCGATAAAATAGTTTAGGCTCTAGACCAATGTACAGACCTACAGATAGATGGACAGACAGACGGAAATTCAAAAATAACTTTTTCGGAATCGGGAGGTCATGAAACGTTGAGATTAATCAAAATCTTGAGATGAATTTTTTTTTTACGATCACAATACTTTCTCTACCTGTATGAGAGTGAGAAAGTAAAAATATTAATACTAGAAATAAGTATTTATTTTCAAAATGTGTGATTTTATAAGAGAAATCTCACAAAATTCTTTTAAAATATTTATATTTCAAAGACTAATTTTGGTGTAACTGTTTAAAATATGTTTATAATTCATGTAATAAAACCAAACATTTAACTACTAATTGAAACATTAGCAAAGTTTTGGATTGATATTAAATCATATCTTATTTTGTTTATAATAAAATATCCGTTTATGAAGTCAGTTTGATCAAAACACCCATATAAAATTGCGTTTCCAGTTTGAAACTAGTTTGTGTCTAATAAAATGGAAAAGGCTATCACAACTTCATTGCAACAAAGTGGGGCCTTTAGTATTTAGTTTGTTGCTCTGTAAAATAGAGAAATTAAATTGTAAAATTGAGTTAATTTTATGTTCATTGAATGAATGGGAATTATTACATGTGAGCATTATTTTCTTAAGTCATCAGGACCGTTTACTAACAATGAATATTTATCAACAATTTTCCACCAGAAAACCAGCCAGATTAATTAATTATTCATCTAATCAAACATGAACCGAACAAACGCTTTGAACATCTCATAGATCAGCGCAGACTGACTGTTAGGTAATAATTTGAAGGCAATATAAGTGAACCCTTTAATGGAATTAAAATAATTTTTATATTTAATAATGACCTAGTTTAAATAGCTGTTTTAATTTTTTCATTGATTTCAAAAAATTACTTTATTCACATCGTTGATCAGATTATGGAATAACTCTCGCAAAGTAGAGTGTCGGTAATGCGGTGATTGAATCCAACATAGGTTTTCTTAGGTTTTTCTTACTCTCCACTAAATTAACGTATACTTTCTAAGATTTCACCTTCCTCATCCATATACAATATCCTATGTAGGGTATCCACAAAAAAAGTAAAGGAGAAAAAATCTGTCTACACTTATTTTCATGGATAAACACTTTAATGTATTAAGACCTATAAGCACCCCAGAAAATATATTTTTCTAATTGATTTAATTATAACAGAAACCTCTCTTATCGATAGTTTAAAGTTTACTAGAAACGTTTAAGATAGTCGAACAGATAGCAGCGCTAATTCATATTGATCTAATGTTTGACTTTCTCCCCTCATTCATGCGTACCCTTCATATTTAAAACATGGAGAGACCGGATGGAAAGTAAGACGAATTTATTATTAAAATTCCAATTATTTAAGTGAAAATAAAATTAGAACCAAGTCAACCGTAATGTTTATATAAAAAATTAAAATAAATATATTAAAACTTGTCTTACTGGTGCAAAACCAACTTTGAATCTTTTTTATTTCTTTTAAAATGATTTACTGTACGTTTCTAAACGTAATGTCACATAGAACAGTGTGTTTATTTAGTTATGTATTTATTTATTCAAAATTTATGAATGTATTTGTTTGAAAAGTGAAAGATGAACTACCACTGTGCATCTATATTATACAAGATAATTAAATGAGATCCGAGTGTATAAATACTATTTTATTTTTATTTAATAAGACACTCATCGTACGACAAGCTGATTAAATGTCAAACTCTTCTAGCCTAGTTTTAGGATGACGTGGAAGTTAGGATTTGAGTATAAGTTTTGTATTATCTAAGTATTTTCGGCTAATGATTTTCCCATTCTCTCTCCACGTGAATGCTGGCACAGCTCTTTTGAAATTTAACACTATCCCTAGCCTATTGATTTAGTAAAAATATATATATATTATGATTAGGTGTACCAAAATGTGTAATATAATAAAGGATAGGTATATCCAACGCTACGGAGAGCTTGTTTTAACCCCAATTCCAGTAAATACCATAATTAAATCGAAGATATTTATCTCTAAATAATAAATTATTAGCAAGACTAATAATGTCCTATAATTCAGACGTGGTGAACTTTTCCCACGAAGTTTTGCAAATTGATTAAAGTAAACACAGCCTTTATTTTGCAAATGCACAATAATTTAGAATTAACTACTCTGTGTTAGTTTTACATTTGAAGTCGTCCATTCAACTGAGATAATCAAAAAATATGCACAACTTAACAATTTAAAAAATCAATAATTTCTTTAAATAAAGCTATTGATTTATTTTAAAGATGGCAACTTAATTAGAATAATCATACAAAGGTAATGTTGATCTATTTATAAGGATTAAGTCGCTTGTACGGTTTTGGTTCTTCCTGAAAATATCTGATGCTTTTAACGCTTGAATACAAACAGAGCAATTGTCTAACCACCACCGTTAATCCATTTTGGCGCCAATTCTCTAGATCACTAAACTCAGGGCTTGCTTATAAACTACTTGTATTAACGAAAGCTTCCCTCAACTTTTTAAATAAATCACCAATAAAGTTTAAGCTTCCTTTTCCTGTGTAGCTATAGAATGCTTCAGCCTAGAAAACATATATAAAAAAGGATTTAATTAATTCTCACATGTTATTACTATAATAATTAATCAAAAACTAGATACCCTTTATATTTTAATGAGTGAATGGTAATTAATAAAATATTAACAGGTTTTCTATGATTATATTGTAATTGCTTCAGAACTATTTGATGATAAATTAACTCTTAAACTCGTTTGATAATGTAAATATTTCTAAAGTAGAATCTCGACTGTCACAAACAACAACATTCTATATCAAAACAATAACAGTTGTTCTAAAAAACATTCACAATCTGTTTAATTAGTCAACACCAAGTACGCTTGAAGCTGAACGTGATAAATCGATAATGTTTAAAAAACAAAAGAGACGTATTTGACGTTTATTGATCGGGAACTAGAACATTTAGGGGTATTAAAACATCTTCTGGTGATTAAATGTCTTATGACTAATTCAAGAGGTTCAGGAGATGGAAGCCCACTGTCATTACACTTTAGAACTTAATTTCGTAGGTCATATTTCGTATAGCTAGCTTAGAGTATCTCAACCAATTGTGTTCTCAACTGACACATATAGAAACCATGTAAAAATCCATCATGCAGAGGAGTCAGCAGGTATCAGCGGGAACATAAAAAATCTTCCTGGTATTGACCCAGGTCTTACTCACGCTAATACCGGTTGCTGATATGACGATCTTCCTTTGAACCTATCTCTTATTTTAAACATGACCGTCATCACATTTGCCTGTGTTTGTCATGCTCAAGATAGAGATTTTTTCAAAAAATAATTTTTAGCCTCGTTTCGATTCACTTTTCTTATTTGCTTCTTAAATTTTTCTCCAAGAACACGCCTGACTATAAGCGCCTTAGAAAGTCGGACATCGACAATATATTAAGAACTTCGAAAATAATTCAACCAATATAAGTTCTAACGAAGAGTTAATCATTCTAATGAAATTACTTTCTTATCAAAGGCGCAAAAGTTAACTGCAGATAGGCTTTCATAGAAAGACGTAGATCAAACCACTTATGAAAGAACATGATTCAAAACCCGATTTGTATGATTGTTTGTACTATCTTTTCTGAGGACAGTAAAGATCTGAAGCCATCGTAGATGATGAGGAATGTTTCTTTGTTTAGCTAAAATTCAATTTTTAATCTTAACACCTGACATTACAATACCAATAAACCCCTCACTTCTATTGAATATAACCACACCAACATTGGTGAAGACATAGATAAACATAACGTTTGTCTAGTTTTGTTTTATCAATTAAGATGAGATCGGAATTGTAAATCTCGGCACTATTTTAAATAAGATTGTCAAAGACTGTTTTGCATTTTCATTCCAAGTATTTATATTCATCTAGGATTTGTGCATGAGGTAGGAAGGATGAAGGTGGAGTTATAGATCAAATGCTCTCGCATTAAGATGAAATGTACTGGAATTTGCTTGGAGGAAGTTTAAAAAGCCATTATGATAAAATCGCCCAAATACAGAATTACGAAATTTGCAACTCTGACCTTCCCGTAGCCGACAGAGCAAAACTAGACGAGTTTGATGTTTAATCCGTGTTTCCATCAATGTTAGTGTGGTGACAGTCAATGGATAATAAGGGTCTTAAGCTATAAAAACAGTTCTCAAGCCACTCGACTAAACATTTCGGCTGGTTTAACCCTTAGACAAAGTGTTTTCATTTCAGGAGCGGTCCATAAGAAGTATTCTGTACGTACCGTGGTACATCTCCAACATAGTATTGCATCGATACCTTGATATTCCTTGAATCAAAGACTACTACCGTAAGCTTGGGCATTTCAACAACAAGCTGCCTGGTTCCAGCAATCCTCTTATCTAGGGTCATGGAAACTCTATAATAGACCCAGGAGGGCCCTTCAGATTTCTCAATGCTCTATTTGGATAAGAGAGACGCTTATCACCAATAGTCCATACATGTCACTCACCCAGTCCTTCGTAGATACTGTAATCACTCATAGCTATATGAACACTTGTATGTGTGCTATGGTTTTATTTATTTGTGTTTACCACCTTTTTTTATAATTTCTCGTGATACTTAGGAGAAAAAAATATTTGATCATCCAAAAATTTAACTCGATATTTTGATGGATATCGACGTTTCATGATTGAATGAAACTTAAAAAGTGTTTTTTAATGCTGTTTGTCTGTCCATCTGTTACTGAGACCAGAGCTGAAAATCTTTTACCGATAAGCTAAAAATTGTTTTAGAAATATTTCACAAGTTCCTATAAAGTTATTTGTGGAACTATCTCTCAAACCCTAATCCCGAGTGTAGTTTGCATTACAGAAAAGAGAAAAAAATACTTTTTTTATCAAAATAAGCTCTCAGGATTATGATTAAATACTGTATTCAGTTATTAACTATAATTAAAAAATGATGGATCTCATTTTACCATTTATTATTCTATGAGCACTTTACAAGAGGACATTTTCGATATCTATTCTCTCTCTTCACAACCCTTTGAAATACGAACTAGCTTGTTATTGCATAGTTGTATTGATGTTAAAAGAAGTAATATCGTATTTATTAAATATTTTCAAAATTATAATAAATTAAGTATATATTTTTTACATAAAGCTTTAGGAGAAGTGGGGTTTTAAATGCCCATGACAAATAATATATCTCTGTAACCGATTATATTATTCCAGCTCTTTGGTGTAGTACGATGCTCATTTTACCACTATGTTTCTATCACACTGTATATTATTTCGTTTCTAATATCTTAGTAGTTATAAATGTAATTTAAATAAAGCATCGAGAAGTTCTGAGGGGTGTATAATATGGTTTATTTTTAGATTTTGTAAAACTTGAAAATCTGTCACTTTGAAGTAGCCATTTTTTTAATGATATATTAGGTTAAGTATATCTAGTTTAATCAGATATGTACCTTGTGTGTAATTAGTTATATAACGTTATTAATTTTGTATATATAGTTTTTATAGGTTAAGTATATCTAGTTTAATCAGATATGTACCTCGTGTATAATTAGTTATATAACGTTATTAATTTTGTATATATAGTTTTTAAGGTTGTGAATTATTATGTATATTTATAACATATGGTTTGTGGGATGTATGACGGTGAGATCTGGCCACTTTGATTGGTCGTGGTAGGGTGGAGACTAGTTACAAATCCGGGAATTGTAAGATGGTGACGGTAAACAACCAAATGGTGGTAATCTGTTATAGCTGATGGTAGGGTGGAGACTAGTTACAAATCCGGGAATTGTAAGATGGTGACGGTAAACAACCAAATGGTTGTAATCTGTTATAGCTGATGGTAGGGTGGAGACGAGTTACAAATCCGGAAATCGTAAGATGGTGACGGTAAACAACCAAAATGGTGGTAATCTGTTATAACTCGTGGTAGTGTAGCTTTTGGAAGTGGTCGAGCGCTGGGGTGACGTTTGGAACTCAGAATAAATAAATGTGAGCGTGTTGACATATTTGGTTGAACGAGTAACCTGAACCATTTTAATAACTTTAATGTATTTATATTTGAAATAAAACTGTAGAATCATATTAATCAAAATAAAACTCTAATAAAAAGTGTTGGCCTGCTTTTTTTTTAACACCGCGTCTTACTTGCTGTTTGGGTTACACGTCTATGGCTGAGGGAGGTAATAAATATAAATTGTGTACTCATATTTGCATGGAGGGAGAGTGAAAAATATTTTGGAAAACCACCATCAGTACATCCGACCGAGATTCTAACTTCGATCACGTATTCATCCGCAGTTTAGTCTACTGCGAGACTAGCACGCTAGAACATCCAGCCACATAAGAGGGTACCTGGTCTTTAATCATGCTAATAATAATTTGATCACGTGCTTATTAATATAAAATATAGCCAGTTTCATGGACATACCTTTGATTTAATTCCAAATAAAATAGCAACGGAACAACTTTAAGCTACATTTAAAGTCATGGTGTGAACTATAGGGTAGTAAATGGTTTAATTAGTTCTTGTGCTACCATAATGAAAGCGACCAAAACTACTTTCAGTCATCGGAAGTCGATACTTACCGTTGTGAGCTCTGCGATGATTGAAAGTGACAGAGCCTCCTCCCCCACCCTCATCTTCGACAATACTTGTTCTCGTCACAGGCTGGGACTCTTTTTCAGAGTTCTCATTTCGAAACCTCATCCTAGAAAAAAAAACAGTCATGTTTCGACAAGAATTTTTTAAGTTAGAGTTATAGGAGACGTGAGAAAATATAACTGTTTTTTCAGTGTTTGTACCAACAAATTTTTGGTTTTAAGTGAATAAATTATTGCTTCAGTACTAATTTTAATTAAAATTAAATTTTCTTCACAAGGCTTCCTCAAAATTTCTTTAATATATGTCAATGGTGTCCCTAAATTTAAGGAAAACTTTTCTCTTAATCAAAAAAGTGTCTCATTTAAGGCAGTATGCTCAAGACAGATTGTTAACATCTTTTGTTATCACAAGGTGAATAAAATTAAACTCTGTTTGTACGGAAGGAAAATTTGATTTATTTTGCCCAAAAACCATGTTTTTCTATAAAAGCTTCAAAAACACTTGCCTTCTACCGCGTTTCCTAAACCCTACCAAACATATTTTAAACATAAATATACCTACCTACCAAATTTATGTTACAAACATACTTATTTGAGAAACAATTTTATTACGTAGAGCATTAAATTAATATTTAAACTCTTCTTAACGCACATTTTTTAAGCAAAAATTTTTAGATTGGTAAATGTTAATTCAATATTGTCATTTTACCTTTTGATATTTTTACTGAACCATTAAATACAAACTCTAAATTTTATATTAACTTTCATTCATTTGTTTTAGCAAACTTAGACGTTTGTGCTAAGCTTTTGAGGTGGGGGAAATAGTGTCATAGTAATGTCTTATTTGATTATTAGGAATAGGTTTGTCTATTTAACACATTAGTGTTTAGAAAAGTTTAATTGGGGAATATTGTAGAATTATGACGCTATAACTGTCTATCTGCACCGTGGACTACAGTAGAAATCAATTTTTGATTTCATTCGAGCACTATTTTTAGATAGTATATTATCGTATTTCAAATTAAATTGTGAGTTTAACTCTAGGTCTTAAATTAATGGCAGTATAATATATACTGAATATTGAAATATTCAAATTTTAAAAAACGCTTTAAGGATTAACTTTAAAATGGAAGTATAGGGATGTTTTTATATTGTAGTTTATTTTGAAAACTGCAATCTCGAAAAAAAATATATTTGAGTGTAGCTAACTGGTAATATATTTTTGTATGAAATGTTGTTTAAAACTAAATTATACATTTTTAGAAAGTATAACTGTGCCGTTTTATTAATCATTTAAATGTTAACCAGTGGTGACATATATATTGTCATCATCTTTAATCTGGATTGACTGGAATGTAATAATAATCTGCTTCTTCTTCTGAACTATCAATTCCACTAACCACAATCACCGTTTATTTAATTTAAAGGAAAATGTCTTCCACCAAAAGCCTAAAGCATCCACTCATATTCGGAACTGACCACAACCTGCGAACCAACAGTGCAATGGAAAAACAGAGAATGCAGAATACCTGGGCATCACAACATCCACCCTGGGAACTCTTGCCACGTGCGTGGGCACGTGTACCATTACGTTCATCAGCTCGTCATGGTACATCCCCCCACCACACGTCTTGGGAGGACTCTCCCGTAGGAGCTCGTCCAGAAGGAATTGCTGTGGCTGAGAGCTGGAGGCCGTGGCACCCTGAGACGCCAAAGAGCGGCGCTTGCAGATGACGAGGCCCGCCGTCACGAAGATACCACCCAGGATGAGGAAAGCAGCGGCAACCATCACGCCCAGAACAACAGCCATAGGTTGAGTGGATGCCCCACTTTCTGCTTCTTCGGATACTGAGAGACAAACACAAGTGATATACATTTTTATATAGGCCTGTATATAAAATAACTTATACAAATGTTACATATATATAAGTTAAGTGAGAAATCGCAACCTTGAAACGGGAATCCAGGCTGCTACAATGTTCTGTCGCTTTCTTAAGCCAGCTGTTTTGTATATTTTCTTGCAAGTAAATAAATGCATACGTGCTAAAATATGTATATGATATATATTATATATAAATCCATCTATGAGGGGTATATACGTATACAAATATTGATATATGTGAGCTGTGAGACAATTTTATTGCAAATGTATATAAATGACATTTGCAAACAAGTTTGGTACACATGTGCTAAATATATAAAAATTATATTTGTAAATATCTATATATATATATATTCTAACATATATACAATTATATACGCATGAAAATAGGACTAATTGATATTTGAGATGTCATGAAAGGTTATTCCTCAAGCAATTCAACTACAGTTAACCATATACTATGAGAGCATCAGATTCTGTAAACAGGATTACTTGCTAAATACTTTTTCTTAAAATTGATATCTCAACTTAAAAGTCAAATATTTGACTCTTTCATTGTGCATTAGGTGCAGTTCCTTAGTGTCGATTGTGGTCTCACCTTGTCCGGTAAGTTTCTCCATGGCGGTTGTCACCCTGACCTTTGGGATGATGACAGGAGGGTCACTCTTGCCCCAGTCATTTCTGGCAAATACTGCCAGCTCGTAGTCTTTGCCCGCCTCCAAACTATGTAGCACGAACACTGGCTTGGCTCCCAGTTCTCTGAAAATAGAACATACTAAATGTACTCAAAATTAATGTCAATTTAATGGGAGAAGCACATTGTTCCTTTATTGGGGTTGTCCTTAGATAAGGCCTATTAATGTCTGATAAGTCATCAAAGTTTCTGGCTTCTTAGATTTTGTCTAATATTTTATCTCCTAAGAGATAAAGTATTGTTTCAAATCAAAAGAAAGCTCGAGTTTGAACGGAATTAAAAAAGCAAATATTTCATAAGTTTTATCGTAGCATTACATAAATCTCGATTCATATTTATGCTAAAAACCTATAGAATAATCTGAATGAGTGTACTCAGCAGTTCAACCCGTAAGTGTTTTTGACCAATGATGGCGTTAACTAAATGCTAAAAGCAGCTTATTAAAAACACATTTTATTTTATAGGGAATAAACAGTTATTTAAGATTAATTTCAAGATGGAGGTTTCAAATTATTGTGTTAAGAGTCTTAAAATAAACCTAAACAAAACTAGTTTAAGCACAACCTTATTATTTAACGATGTATTTCACATCAGTAGATGCAGAGGTCTAATAGCATATTATAATTCTGCAGAGATATGCGCACTTATTGAGTATATTGGTTTACTCACATGTGCACTGATTGGGTCGTTTGGTTTAAGCACATGCGCACTGATTGAGTAGTTTGGTCTAAGCACATGCGCACTGATTGAGTCGTTTGGTTTAAGCACATGCGCACTGATTGAGTCGTTTGGTTTAAGCACATGCGCACTGATTGAGTCGTTTGGTTTAAGCACATGCACACTGATTGAGTCGTTTGGTTTAAGCACATGCACACTGATTGAGTCGTTTGGTTTAAGCACATGCGCACTGATTGAGTCGTTTGGTTTAAGCACATGGGCACTGATTGAGTCGTTTGGTTTAAGCACATGCACACTGATTGAGTCGTTTAGTTTAAGCACATGCGCACTGATTGAGTCGTTTGGTTTAAGCACATTCGCACTGATTGAATCCTTTGGTTTAAGCACATGCGCACTGATTGAGTCGTTTGGTTTAAGCACATGCGCACTGATTGAGTCGTTTGGTTTTGGCACATTTTCACATTGTGTACTTTTATACCCCATTTGTTAGCTTGGCAGCATATTAGCCCTCCAGAATCGTAGATGACTGTTATCTGAAAGCCCATGATACTATTGTTCAATCATAGATATGAAGCTGACGTTTCAAATGACAATGACCATGGGATGAAATCTGGATTGCTAAATAGTAGAGAAATGGCGCAAAGCCAAAAATTTTGGGTGTAATTTCTCTGTCCACGTATAACTTTATGCTTGGTTTATATTAATAAGAGCTATGAATTTTACACATATTTATCATAGATATGTTAATTACTTGAGTTTATATTGATTAGTCACTGTGTGATTAAGTTTATTGTCAAGTTTGTATTTCTTAAATCTGATTTAGTCATGAAAAGTAATTTTTTAAGTGGTGCAAGTAAAATAATTTAAATCTAACCAGTTTCCATAGTATCTCTTTTAAATAATTTGACAAATTATTTTATGAAATAATCTCATAGTTGTGTTAATGCATTTGAAAATTAAATTGATATTTATAATTTTCCTGTTGATACATAAACTAAATAAAAATATCACAGTTAGGAAATAAATACAAACAAATGTAGTAGCTCTGATAATAAGGTAGAGATTTAAAATACCTATTTTGTAGACATAGAAAATTTAACATTTTCTTTAGCCTAGAATATGAAACTGAAATGGATTCAGAAGTTTCTTCAGATAAATAATTTTTCTTTAACAACCTAATTTCCAAAGCAGAAGAAAACAAATGTGAGGCATCCGCATCTGAGAAATAAACTCATCACAGATTTAGGTATTAAAGAACAATAAATGATCAAGAGTGAGATTTCTTTAAAGTCAATTAACTTGTCAGAACAATTCACACTTCACGCGTACTTACAAAGAGAGAAAAATGAAGTAGCATTCAAATCAAACTTTTGATTGATTATCCTACAACAACAAACTCTTTAGCTTACTTGATTGTTTCATTCACTTTGTACTATAATTTTCCCTCTAGCCCTTTATACCCTTGAACACCCATTCACAAATTAGTTAGTGTACACTTTTTAAAATTTTAATAAATAATAAAAAATACGAACACAAGGCAAAGGTCAAGTGTAGTGAATGGAGGGGGGAGGGAGGGAGTTCTAATAATTCAAGTTCATGACCTCCAAATATCTTGAGACTCCCTTCTCAAATAGGTCGTCTCTCAAGATGGAACTTAAGTTCTTATTTTAAAATAAAATTTTGGTGAAATATAGGCCAGGCAGGTTGTTAGCCCAGAATTAAGATAAAACATTCGAAAATTAGTTTTATTTTATTTTATTGGCGACAGATACTATAGCGAATCTGCACCTATTTCGTATTGTCCCAAAGATACGTAATACATTTTTAGAGATACTACTTTATAATTGTTGGTATTTTTAAAATCTAAAATAATGCTAGCAATCAATTAAATAAGAAACAAAAAGAATAAAGATATACAAAATTCATTATTGTATTGTATAGCCAGGATAGCAAAGGAATATTGTTTTTTGAGGGTGACTAGATTTTTATAAAATAATAAATTTCGTATTTCTTAGTCTTAATTTTTTTTATTTCTTTGAATAAAAGAGCCTTCACTTCACATTTTAAGGTGACAAACATATTACCAAAGTAGAATAGTATATAATTAATTTCTAATATGTTCACATAAGTCTGAAGTAGTAAACTCTATCCTAATTGAAATATAGCAAAATATTATGTAAGCATACTAATAAGAAATTTGTTAGTATTTGTTCATTTCTTCATGAAAGGATCTCAATCAACCTAAAGTTCACGTAAATTAACGGTACTACTCTTATATTTAAATGGAAATTTTCTCGTTGCAAAGTCGATAAAACTTTAACTTAACGCGAGGTAATCTTTAACGTCATGTTTCTAACGAATTCCTAAATAACAATCATTCTACGAGCAACGTCAACACGACTATTTAATACTACACTAGTTAGTTTATACGACTTATCATCTATAGATTGTTCTTTTACAAACAGAACGTCTTGGTTTCTTATTACACTTTATATAATGAGTAGCCCTTTACTTATTAAATGGCACTAGGAACTTGAAAGTTTTTACCGCACTTACAAAGGTATGCCACCTATCCCTATCTTGAGATAATACTACCAGTCCAACTCACTACATCCTATATCTTTCAGGTACATTCTAATGTTATATTCCCGTCTGTGTTTAGGTGTTCCCCGTGGTCTCTTACCATTGTGTCTGGCAGTCAGTACCCTGAACAAGGCTCTAGGCTATCCATATCGCACTGCATGTCCTGCCTAACGTAATACACGAGACTTGATTATCCTAACAATATATTCAAGTTATATTCATTTTAATTTGTAATAAGGAGAAATATGAAATATGTATTAGAAGGAACATCCTTGGTAGAACGACAATTGATTGATTGTTACACTCTTTTAGTCAATTAAACAATATAAGGAATTATTTTATTAAATAGAAATTTTTAGGGCAAAAGAAAGAATATAAATCAATAAGTGAATTAACCATATGAATTGATGGAGATAACAATAAATTAATTATTCAAAGAGAAAAAAGAATAATTAATCTTTGAATAATTAATTCCTTGTTATCTCCATCAATTCATATTGTTAATTCACTTATTGATTTAAATTATTTATCTTGCTATAACAATTTCTATTTTAATAAACTAATTTCTTATATTCATAACTTATATTGTTTAATTGACTAAAGAAGTGTAACACTCAATAAATTATCGTTCTACCAAGGACGTTCCTTGTAATAATAACTAATAATATCCGGATTCATTATTTTACTTCCACTCCCCAGTATATTTTAACCCTTTTTGTACCAAATATCATTCTAAGCACCTTTTTTAAGAACATCCTAAATGGGTTTCCGACATGAAAGGTGAGAGATCATTTTTCAAAACCGTAGAGAAAATACCAGTCAAATTATGGTTTTGAATATTTCTGAGTTTAGCACTACTTCAAAGTAGACAAGATATAAACGACTTACTGACATAGTAATAGCATGCATTTCCCAAATTAATTGTAAGTAAATAATGACCTATCAACCTTAACCACTAGATATCATTCTGAAAATTGAAAAATGACACCTGGACACGGGAATCGAACCCGGGACCTTTGGCTTAGTACGCCAATGCTCTAACCACTGAGCTATCCAGGATTCGTCCCGTGCCCACGGTCATTCTTCACTCATATTTTAAGGCAGAGTCTATGATGGACAAAGCAGAAATCGTCAGCTACAATTATGTGATTTTTA
>CABFWO010000941.1:64180-115761 GCA_902155825.1 Timema genevievae | reverse complement strand
TAGAGCATTGGCGTACTAAGCCAAAGGTCCCGGGTTCGATTCCCGTGTCCAGGTGTCATTTTTCAATTTTCAGAATGATATCTAACTGAACCAACTACCATTAATATAGCTTCGGCTATTTACACTTAATAAAAACTTAACCACTAGAGTTACATTTCAATTATTAATTATATTTTTCAAACGGCTAAATTATTTGTCGGTGTAATTGTAGAGATTTCATGTTACGTTACAGAAATCCTGATCAATCTCACAGACTGTTTCTTTACGTTACATGAACTTTCAGTTAACGTTACGTAAAATGATCGCTAAGTCAATGATCCCACCATGAGTAAAACATAGATGGCTATCGACGGCCATCTATAGTAGGAATAAACTCCTCACATGTAAATCGGAGGTCCTGTGATCCTAGGGCGAATTCCTTCATCGTTCATGGTGGATGTGGCCCCGTGAGGGATTTGGGGTTGAAATTCTGTGATGCTGGGAGACTCAGAAACCTCCAATAAGAAGTGTTGAGGTAGGTCACCATCGAACCCTGGTATGCATGCCACTTCCAGACCTTCAGATTCACTTCGGTTTCGAAGTACGCAGTCTTTCGGTGGCTCCGGTAATTCTGTAAGGGAAAAGGGAAGATTTTTTCTTGAGTCAGTGATCCTGCGGATTTTTTTCCCCACAAAATCATGTATAGTCGCTTATTTACATTTATGGGATGGAGGAGACATGGGATACTAAGTTTATAATATGTACACATGTGTTTTATCATAGATAAATCGGGGAAAACTGAGAAAAATAAAATGGTAAATTTAGGACATACAGTGAACACAATAGTCTATAACCATGTCATCCCTAAACCAATCTAAAACAGGCTCACACCTGTTTCCACTTGGTTACTAATGTTAGGAAAAATTTATTTATACTTACTCTAAGGTATTAGTAACTTAGAAGTTCATTGCCGCACTTGAAAAAATACGCCCCCATCCCTTAATCTAGTTATATCCAGTCCACCTCATTCCGACATAATTAAACTTTGTTTGGAAAAAGAATTATTCCAAAACTTGCTTCTTTTATACACAAAATCTGATAGGTTATTTTGGCTTCAATTTAATGCCAGTGAACATTTATTACTTATTATTTCTCTTAATACATTTAAATTAGCTCAAGAAGATTACAAATTTGGGGCTAAATAATGACATGAATATGCATGGATGGACAATTTATAATAGTATATAATATAATGTTGAATATCAAAATGTAAATAAGTTATACAATACAAATGCTGTTTCGGGTGAGCTTCCTCTAAATTTATTCTGCCATTCCCTATATATATATATATTTCGAGGAAATGTATTCAAATCTACGTGAAGGGTTGGTGAAAAGTCATTCAGGGAGAACTACCTTGAGTACACCCGACAATATTTAGAACCCCATTTTCTCAGTCAATGGTAGTCCAGTCTAAAATGAGATGGACTCTTTAGACCATGCAAACACCGATTAAAATCCACCTATATTCAATCACTATTGGCTAAAATGTTTGACGTGTCAATCAAAATAACCTTTCTATATGTGTACAAGCCGCCATAGAAATACTGTCACCTTAACCCAAGTGCCACTGTGAACAAAAAGACGTGATTCCAAAGAAAGCCACGTTGACGTATCCCACATTCTTTTAAATTTTGGACACCCTGTATCGTGTCAGTATCTGTCCATATTTGGTACAATTATCTGCCTACTACATGATTTAATCCTGGTGATTATGTTTGTATTGATCAGGTCATGACACGACTCACACGTGATGGGTAGACCTGAGAGGGACAAAGTGTCTCCCTGGCCCCTCTTACCACCTAATTGGAAGCCGGGGCCTACCTCGTCAAGGGGCATTAAATATTTACAACACAAACGAGAGCTTGGTACGTCCACTGTGATTCTATAATTACAGTTTGGCTGGGCTTCCAGCCTGCTGTCGTCGTTACTGGTGCCCAAATGATTGAGAAAAAATTACTGACAACTTAATTCCTTTGAATCAATAGTTCCACATACAAATTATAGATATATATATATAGTATAAACCGAAATACCACCCACAATGGCATCAATGGTCTCCAAGCAGTAATGTTCGATTGTTACATGATGATGAGGTCAAGGTTCGAATCTCAACTGGTTGCACTGAGAGTGGCTTTGTAAGTCTAGTGTTCTCTAACTCTCTCTAATCTCATGAGAGTTAAATTAGTTCAGTATACTTACCTATTTCCTACCTTATTGATTAATCCGTTTAGTTATTGGTGATAAGGAATAGTTTATAAATAGGATCAAAATGTTAAAAATATGGCTTATAATATACGTAAATACATAGTGTTCATAATAATATAGATAATAATTACATAAATACATTGTTTTTTTAAAGAAGCCGTTTAAATATATTTTATAATTTTAAAATAATTTGATAGATTATAATCTGCCACATTGTTAACATGGGTTTATTCTCTGCTAAAGGTTATTTATCAATCATCACCAATACTATTCTTAGCACAGCGTTTTATTACCTGTTTTGGTTTAAACACTTATTTATTAATTATGCTATCTGGATAAGAACGAGGAAGGTTGAATTTAGATGAAGTAAACTCACATTTGAATGGAAAGAGGACGTGGGAAACAATTAAGGAAAAACCACTTTCAGTATACCCGACCAGGACTGAGCCATGATCTCCCTTTCACCGGCTCTCCAGTCTATTGCAATAGTGACGCCTCAGACCATGTGATCACTGAAGCAAGTAACCTAATTATGTCCACTCAACCACGTTGGGCTGCAACTAGGATGTATTGGTGGTAGAATATTTACCCGCCTTGTTAAAGTTTCTTGTTACAATTGCAGGGTCCAGAAGTATAATTTAATGTACTGTTAAAATAAATGAAAATGAATATTGTTGAAAAATACAATATTTGTGAATAATCTGAACTTTTTGAATTTGTATATCTTCGAATTAATAAAAACTTCTAGCTCATAGGTATTCTTTAAGTTGCTATCGGAACATACTGTACTCTTTAAAACACATAAGTTATAATACGGGGTGGAGAATTTATTATGCGTAAAGACAGACTATCTGCTCATAAAAAACGTTTTGATGCCTGCAGTGTAGACAATTTCAATTTTATATTAAAAAAATGCTAAGGGGCGAAGACCACCTTTTAAATTATAAGTGAATCCAAATAAAATATATATGAAATAATTTCGAATCCAATTAGAGTTAGTATATTTTTTGGTTAGTTTTCAATTATTGAAAATATATTATATTTTGCTTATTTATTCGTATTTCATATTTACTCTAGATTATTTAGAAAATATTTTATTAACAATTATTGGTAATATTTCATTCTAATATTATGAGTTAGATTCATAATATGACATGCAATTCAGTTTATATTTTTCATTTGAATATTAATTAGAAAATTCATACTGTCAATAATTGTATAATGTACATAAATAGAGTATTCGAAGCTGATTATTTTGTAGCCATTTTGAAGTTTCAAAAATTTGTGAACCTCTATAAATACTAAGAAGGCTATGATTATGTAGAACATTAATGTGTTTATCAATTGTTTAACAACAATAAGAGTATACTTGTTTTGTTGCAACATTTAGTAAGCATCCAAAGCACTAGGTAAATATGAAATACAATTTTTTAGTAAAAAAACACACTATAAAACAGCCTGTTTTCCACGTAAACACAAAATAATTTTCAATTATTAAAATGTTCTAGCAATTATTATAAAACATCACAGCCATCCATAAAATATTACAAAAATAATAATAATAATAATACAGTAAAAAAATCTTCTAAAATCTTGTAATCTGGTGAATACTCTGCACTTTTGAAAGAAGAATTGCACTCTATTTCTTGAAAACATGCAATAAAAATAAATTTTATTCAAAGAAAAGTCGTGAAACATTGTAATGAGTGTGTGTATGTATGTGAAAGTTGGTCTTTTTTTCTTTATTTTCGAAGGTTGTAAGGTTTTGGGAAGAGGTTTGGCTGAATAGTAAAAAAAGGGTGGTCTGGGGAGGGGGTAAAAAAAAAGTCGTAGAAGGTCGGTACATGCAATAACTCGTCCGACTACAAAACAACCCTAAGATTTCTGCTCGCTTGTTATTCCGAATGCGCTGGTTTATATGAACGTGCCACGAATCTGTAGGTTAGCGCCAGGAGGAGGAATAGTACTGGTCTTTTGAAGGTAGCAACCTTACACCCATCCTCACCCTTTCATCCCAAGCAACCCCCAATCACCTCTGCAACCAATGAATGCAGAAGTCTTAAACGCAAAACCCATGTTCAATCAACCGGATCCAAGCACCCGCAGAATGTATTAGGTTAATCAAGTCTTTAGTAAAATTATGTATACATTTTTGTTTAATATTTCTTATAACATAGAACTAACTTCCTCCATAATTTAAAGGTCATAGTTCGTTGCTACAGATCTAGAGGTCCCAGCTGCGATGCCTGCATCTCCCAGAATTTATCTGTCAAGCAGTGGGTTTGGAACACGACAAAACTAAACCCAATGAGAACCAATTTTGGAGCAACATGAATAAAAAGGTAGATGATCCAGTCTAGAAAACAGAAATTAATGGGCGGAGAGTTGGTTGTACTATCACAAGACACCCTCCATCCGAAAATGTTGAAACTATGATCGCTAATATGTATAGCTGGATTGTGAACTTAATCCATGAAGTTTTTTTTAAGCACGTATTGCATACTATCCGGGATATCTGCATTTAATTACACTTGTCTGAACTGGTAGTAATACGAGGTTCTGAGAAAAGTTACACTGGTTAGGTAAGCATGAGAAAGATAGAATCTGAAAAAAAAATAGCTTCACTTGCTTAGAAGAAGGCTAAAACAATATTTGAAAGGAAAAAAAAACCCACTATGATAGAATTCCAATCCTGACCTCCAAAACATTAGACATCATTAAAGCTGACATTTATCTTACATGTTCACCAATATAAGTGAAGTTATAATATTTTTTTCGTAGTTTTTTTTTCTAATAAGATTTCTTCCGATGATCACTAAATCAAATCTATTTTGTTTTAACAACTACTTTTCATCCTGGTGGATTAGGTATTAGACTAAATATAAGTGGCTTTATATCAAATTGCTTCTTTGTGTTCATTTAAATTGAATATCTAAGTTAAGAAAAAATATTGCTCTTAATATAGAATAATTAGCTTGTGTCTTATTTAAAAAGAACAAAAAAAATCTTTAAATATTATTTTTCTACACCATGTCTCATTATTATTCCCAGATATACAAAGTGAATTACATTTACAAAGCATAAATAAGGCATAATACAAGGAAATTATAGCCTCTTTAGAATGCAGGGAGTGTGTCATACTATATATGTAAAATCATCCCCACTAAAACCAGCTTAGATTCAAACCGCAGTCTTACCGTCAAAGACAAACAAGGTTAGTTGATCTTTACGTTTAGATAGCCTTTCCACTTATGCAGAAACCATATTTAATATAATATATTATTATCTAATAACTTAAGGCAATATGTTTTCATTAATTATCTAATTTGTGTGCTTAGGTATAGTACTTTTGACTGTTTATATAATTTAAATATATTATAGTAAGGATGGGGCTTTTGTTGTGAGATAATTGAAAAATGACTTTAAAAACCCACCACAAAACTGTACCTCATTGGAACATGAATCCAAATCTTCCCTTCAACAGTCACTGGACAACTTTCAGTGGCCTCATGGTCTAAGGCGTCACTCTTACAGTATACTAGCCTATCAATGATAGGGAGATCAAGATTCACATATTGGTTGTGTGTACTGAGCGTGGTTTACTAAAATGGGTTTCGACTCTCCCTCCACGCAAATGTTGCTACACTTGATTTAAAATACAGCCTCCCTTATTCCTGAAATCATTAGCGTAGTTAGTAAATAAGAATATAAACTTAACGTGTAGTAAGATGCGTTGATGAAAAAAAAAGTCACATGTAATCTCTTGCGATGCGAGTTGAACACTTTAGAACGCACGTCCTATAGAGGTTACGATCAGGTACTACATGAGCACTTAAATATGACTTAGTTGAGGATTGTTTTCATAAGAGTGTGATTATAACAGATGGTGAGACATAGTTAATGTTCCGTCTGTCTATAGACAAATGTTGATATCTTAAATATTGTACATTCAACTTGAGGGTTGGTTCCGATGTGCTTCTCATCCATGAGGAGATGGGCATGCAATCAGCCCTTCATCCAATTAGTGTTGCACGAACCATCTGGGAAGGAGTACATGTCCTACATTAGTTGAGAAATTGTGATGGCTTCCCGTTGCTTTCCACACTATTTCTCTATGAGTGACTGAGAAAGAGCCTACACCATTTGACGGAAATGTATTTTCACATATTTTCCTGGGATTCTGTACATGACACAATCAAAATAATACCGTTTGTTTATCAGTTACACTAAGTAGAAAGATGTGCTAAAAAGTTTCATCGCTCAGTAAAAATCCGTCGAGCTCGGTTAGGTTTTAACCCATGAACATTGAATCTTGAGGCCCAATTTTGGTAAATAAACTATAAATTCACCATCCTCAAAGAGGTTCGTTATTATAGATAAGCTTAAGTTAATACATGTTCATTAATTGAGATTAGGTTTGTAAATAGATAAATAGGTGATAAATAATTTCGGTGATCAGCCCAAAAAAAAAAAAGGAGTCAATCTCTTGTTTTTGTTTTAAAGTGTCAGAAAGTGGTCTTAAAACAAAACAAAAAACAAAGTGTTTAAAATATTTATAAATCTATCAAGTGTATGTAACCAGTTACATATTTATCCTTCTTTAATTGTTTCCCTGATATTCTCTTCTAATTTTCTTCTGGTAAATTATGTTACGAAGGGGGAGCATTTGGTTCATAATCAATATTAATGCACGGTAATCCATTGAATTCATTACTTAGACACTTGCAATTATTTAGGAAAACGTGAGGATTATCTAGAGAGTATTATACATCATTAGAATAATTTAATAATGGGAAATGATGTTCGGAAATGTGATCAACACCCTTGAGTAGAATGACAACTAAGGTAGCACTAGTGGTTCATCAGGCCGCTAAAGCATCGGTGATTAGTATATATCAGTGTCTTTATTTACAAATGGTTATAAATGGTTACAAATGGTTATGGGTAGTTAAATGATGAAAGTATATTGTTATACTTAGTTGTCCTGGGGATAAGTCTGTGGGTGGTGAGGTAGAGGAGGTGGGGCTATTCAAAGCACAGATCCCGCGGGTACCCCCCCCCCNAGGACAAAGCCCGCGGGGGCCCCCCCCCCCCCCCCACACACACACACACGAATGATGGTTCTTTAGTCACAACGGTTCAGGATATACGTCACTGCGGGGAAGTGGGCGAGGAGTGTGGGTGTTGCTTTAGGTTAAGCGTTATAAGTGATTTTAAACCAGCCTACGCTTTAAGCTAACATCTAAGTTATACCAATGCGAAATTTCATTTCAACTTTGTATTGGTTTTGGAGTGAATAATACAATAGACATGTAGCACATGACAAAGTGATTTCTTCAAAGAATGGTAGTGATAAGCCCCTCTTTCCATAAACAAGACAATATTAGGTTTATATAGAAGATTAAAAATAAACTTAGTATAGTTAATTTAGGTGATCTAGTACATAAAATAGCCTCAAAGCTTTAATAGTCCACTGAAGTATCAATTTTGGTTATTATAGTTTTAATTAGTTTTATATTATTACGAAAATTCAATTTTTATTTTAACACAAAATTAATAAAAATACTGACTTAGTTCGAACACAGCTTAAAGACATTATTTGCATCATAACAGACACAACAATCAGTCAATCAGCCATTAATTCATCACTGTGACAAGGAAAACCCTCAATTTAAAAAGTGATAGTATTTTAGTCTTTGAGAGAATTAAACCCAGGAATAATAACAAAGCTAGCAGAAAAACTGAATACTGACAACCGGTGCTTTACCTTAGGTAGCAAAAAGGTAGTGGACCTTTAAATGATGCATAATACTTTACAAGACGCGGTTAAGTATATAAAACTGTCGGAAATCACGTAAGAAATAGCTGGTTTAAAGAAAGGGTGATAAACTGCTAGCCATTTGGCTAATAGGACTCAGCCCTTAATTCGACAGTCACAGACAAGTATAAAATACATGCTTTCAGATAGAATTTGTGTTGTTTCATAATTATTTGGCATACAACAACGATTTGGGAGAGCAGTTAATTGGGTCATGTTTAAGGCACTATGACAAATGGGAGTGTTTTCCTGCGAAGTTTTCAAATTTCATATTAAATGGACGTGGGACGATTCGTAACTGTTGTTTTAACTCTCTTAGTTCATGCACTCCTATTTGTGAGCCGGGTTTAAATATTAATTTGTTTTTAAGAATATTGTCGGCACTCTGCATTGGTCGTTACCGTGATTACCGTGGTTCTAATAATTATAGTGGTAACACCCCGTATAGTATTTATTAACTTAAAGATCTGTCTTCTATTATGGAAAATCAAATTTGGCACTTTTAACCACAATAATATTGATAACTTTGTTGACGGCCAATCTAATATTATCAATTATGCGAGTAGTATTTATATTTAAATAATATATTGAATTTGGTTCGATGAAATAATAATTATCTATATGCATTATGTTTTATTGATTTTACTACGTATATCCAAACAAATCATCCACTATACAACCTACGACTGGAAATATAATAAAGATAAAAAATTAATAACTCCCTACAACTACTTCCCTCTTTTATTGCGTCCTTAAGATCAGATAAATGCTGACCATAAACATAAATTCTGTTGCTTGAGACCGGACCTGTACTTAGAATTCTATGTTAAATAAAATATAGATAAATAATTGGTAAATACGATGAATAGATTATCATATTGTCTAATTTAGACTGAAACATCATTTTTAATATATTGCTATCAGTAAACTACATTAAATTCATTTTTCTTTAAATTAATCATGCATACACTGATATTTATCATTTATAGACTCACAGTTTTTCTCAATATTCGAGGAGTTTAGATTTTCAAAAACTTATTACTAATAAAATAAACTTACGTGAATTTGTTTTCAAAATGCAATTATATGCGGATTGTTATAATTTAAAGATCTCACTAAATCCAGATTAAAACAAATTTTGATGAAGTTTCCGAGAAGTTTGAGATTTCAAATATCATTCATAAGTAAGCCATTTCTATTACTATAGCTGTGATTAAATTCACGACTTTGTATTGAGGTATTCCCACTTTATGAACGAAATCTATAAAATCATTATTACTGTAGCTCAATATACAGTATACAGTCAGATATTAATAAAAACAAAAGGAGGAAAAACACACGTAAAGGAAGACTTGTAAATTCCACTTGTTTGATTGAGTTTTACAGCTTAAGGAACTTCAAGATCAATAATGATCTCGGGGGTCCAATATTTTCACGATTACATTACTTTATTGTTTATATAAGAAGTTATAAATGTTGTTAAAGGGATAAAATTAAGTATTTGTAACATTATTCAGAACTCTTGGTATGGATAGAATGCTTTAAGATGTTCATCTCCAAGCTCGTCTAGTTTGACTTATGGTTGGAACAAAGTTTCGTATCTAGGCCGGGTGCATTAAAAGTGTCTTACTATATGGATGTTTTCTCATTCTTTGTTGAAGTTGGTTCTAATATATTCCTTTAACCACGCAACTCCTACCGCTTTGGTTAAGTCGTGTGTAGTATTCATACCTGTACTAGTGGGCACGTCATCTAAGTTGCCAAGTTCACTAAATACTTGATTTCCGTCTACTGGGAGGCAGAGGTATGAAACATGCCATTGTGTACAATTGGGGTGATTTCTCTCACATGGACCATGGGGGTAGTTTCACAATATTCCTTCCACGCTTATTTGATTTCACTTCCTCTAAAATTATTATAGTTTATTGTTCAAATATAAGCCCGTTAAGTAAACTGGATTATAATACATAAAGTAAAAAAAATTGTTCCCATATTAAAACTTACAAATTATAAAATGGTTTTAGGTCTGAGAAAAGGCCTATTAACTTTGTGGCACTCATATTGTATTACATATCTAGTTATTATTCACATTCCTTTTATGATAAAATAATTTTAAGATAATACTTTTCGGGAAGACTTAGATCAAATTCACCATTTTACTATCACACATAAAACAAGATACATTGTATCATATAAAAGTGTGTGATTTAGTATTAATTCTATATCTAAATTATCTTATATTTTGTAAATGAAATTACTTTAATGTAAGCCGCTTCGGTGGCTGCATGACCTGTGGCAAATCTCTCGCATTAGACTAGACTGCCTCACACGGGGATATCGATGTTCAAATCTTGGTTGGGTGTACTAAGGGTGGTTTTTTCAAAAAATACTTACTCTATATCAATGAAAATGCTTATGATTATATTTCCTCCAAAAATAGCCTAAATAATCCCTAAAACCATAGGTAAAATTAGTAAGTTTCATAAGCATATAGCCCAAACAGATAGTAAAATACGGTGATAAAAAATACAATAATGTAATCATAATCAGACAATAGGTTTAAAACAAAGTAATAAATAGTTCCTTCCCATAGGGATAAAATGTAAATAGATTTTTTATTAACTAGTTGGTATTGATATTATTTGATCAAATTATTAGTGCAATAACTTTATTGACGTATACATCTTTAATTAAAAGTGAAAAAAAAACACTTCATTGACTGCATGGTCTAAAGCGCTACTCTCGCAATATAATAGACTTCCTAAGATGGGGATATTGGGGTTCGATCACACTTGGGTGGACCGAGGATGGCTTATAGTAAATCGTTTCCCACCCTTCCTCCTAACAAATGGGGGTTCAATTACTCTAAACTCAACCTTAGTTATCCCTGTCACATTAGTGTAATTAGCACATAGGCGTATAACTCGAAATGGTAGTGTTACGTGCTGATTAATCAAAAATTGAGAAATCTAAAACTACTCCCAACAAAATACTTTTATTAAAATATAATGCTTCCTAATGTCTGTTTGATCTACCTGCATTTTATTACACTTTTTGAATAGAGATGAAGAAGGCAGAATATATTTGAAATGTACAGACATTTGGATAGAGGGAGATTGCGAAAATAATCAGAAAATATAACCCTTAGGCCTCAGTACATCCAGCTTGGATATTAAGTCCTCTATAGTATGATTTTAGTGGAAATAAAAGTAGAAATTAGTTAATTATATTACTAAAACAATTCTAATATTTCCAAGTTATTCTACCTGCAACTGTTCCTTTTGATAAATATTTATAAATACCTATAGAATAACGCAAATAATATAGAAAAATGCTATCAATGTTGAAAACAAAGAAATAAAATAAAATGTTGTATTTGATTGGTTTTATGAATAGGAATTTCCATTCATCTTTACAATCAATGTTAGTTGATTATAACCTTTGATTTTACTTTACTTTTTTTATTGTCATACATTACTGGTCCAAAGTTGACACTAGCCAGTAATATAAACAAGCTGCTGTAATAAAAAATAATAATTGTTTAGACAACTTGAATGTTGAAAAAAAATATTCACTAGGAAATATATACATATATGTAAAAATGAAAAATATATTCAGTGGAGAGCGAGAAACGTTTATGACACACAGAGAAGAGAAAACCAAGTAAAATGTCACAGAAGTGTCACTCGTATTTGATGCATGTACTCTACACGAGGAAGTAGTTTACTTTATACAACCCTCTATTTTTTTTTCAAAACACCCCCTCCTATATTGCTTCCTCCTCCCTCGACACGTTCTACACATCCTTTCTACTTAGCATGTCACGATTGAGTTATAGCCAGGCACAGGATTCTTGCCGTCAAATATTCACATAGAAGTAGCAAGAGTCTTCTCGGATCTGCGGTCTGAATTCCAAATATGACTACTACTTTCTGTAGCATCACTCTCACTCGTCCTTTCTTATCTTCGTTTCTGGTAAACCTTTTAGTGTTGGATAGTCCTCTGTGTCTGTAGTAAAAAAAAATGAACACGAACCTTTTCTCCCTTGTAAGCCTATGACATGTTCTTCAGCGAAGACACTAGTAAATTTAACTGCGCATAACCTTATGAGTCTATGCGAAAAAAGACAAATTTAATCCAAAATTGATTTTAAAATATCTATATACAAAGGTACCCAGCCGAGTCGGATTATAAAAATGATATAAACTAATTAAAAATATTTTTCATATTTTAGCTTTCCGCGTCTTACTACCCATTTGTACCTGTCATCAAACTAATACTTATGCATTAGTGAAAAGAAAAAGAAATTTAGAAGAGATTTGCATGCATTTACTTGTAAAAGAGTATTGCAAAATTATTTAAATATAATTATCTTTGTGACTTGTGAATTTGTGACGCCTTTTTACGTGAGTATAATTGAGTAACTATTTGAATCGTCGGTATTCATGACAATATAAATTTTGCAGCCATATTCCACGTCGTGCCATTATTATAATATGTGTAGAAAATCAAGGCATATACATTAAATAAATTGCTGAATATTTCAATGTACTCCAAAAGGTTTCCCATCTTTATAATTATATTAAGTTCCTCCTAGATCCAAAGAAGTTTTGTCAAATTAACTATAATACTCTTTATCCTAGTAGGATCTGTAAATAAATACGATGTGTTTCATTTCAATTACTAAAAATCCAAAGAGGCCTTATACAAGGATCTCCAAAGATTTTACTATATATTTAAATGTATGACTACATTTCTATATTTTATATATAGGCCTATTCACCTTTATTAGATGAGGCCTAATGAAAGAAAATTACTTATTCAAATTGGTTTTAAAAAATGATCAAAGCGAAACTGCCAAATTGTGAAATGAAATATTGTAGCTTTTAAAGCCAATAACTTAAGAATTTACTGGGCTTATGGAGGCCCCCTGATACTTTCCTGACATTTCCTCATTTTCTCTGTTTATTTTAGGTGCATAGAAACGTTTTTGTTGGATTTACAGTACGCAAATAACGATGTTGGGCTGATCACATAATTTATAAACAATATATATATAATCCATATTGGGTAATTTAAAAGATTTTTAGGATTTATTTAAATTGTGTCATAATATGTATTTAATGATATGCAATTTATTCTTCTTATATAAACATATTTTTTTACTTATATGCATATTTAAATATATTTATTTAACCATACACATTTAAACAAATACATAATTTTTAAATATAAAACGAAATATTTGGAGAAGAAGCGTTTGTTCTGGGAAAGTTCCTTACAAGAATATATTGTAGCGTGCTGAGATGTAAGATAAAAAAACACGTAGAGAGTTAAAGATCAATAAGATTTATTTTTCACTCAGCTCCCGTCCTATTATTACTCTTTTCCTCTCTATCCAGTGTACTATCTCTCTCCTTTTTTCGATTGTATTCAAAAAAACGATCTGAAGTCTTTGTAATATATTCAGTGTACTCTTGCTTCACAAATAGGAGCTTTAATAAATATCAAAAAATTGTACTAAATATTTTTACTATTTTAATATTCTGTATCGTAGAATTTTGTCCATGGACATATAATACATAATTTATTATTTTTAATAATTAAAAAACTATTTGCACAGGATGCATTTTCTTATTTTTATTATTATATAGTATTTCATGGAACATTTTTTATATAAGAAATGTATGGTGTTACATGATAAAATCAACAAACTTTGTTCTATAAACACTTAACAGATCTTTTTTAATTTTTTTTGTACGTTCTAGAATAAAGTTAAGATGAGCCCTTTATAAAAAATATTTTCCAAAATTTTATTTTATACAGTTACGAGATATATTTATAGTCAAAATATTATTTTATTATTGATCTGTTATAAATGAATTATTATTAAATTTAATCGTTAGCCTAGGAATTTCTAAACTAACATTTGATATGTCTTTTAGATAATCATTACAATTATTTACTTTCACATTAAATATATTGTGTCGAATTCCAACCTAAGATGTTTTTGGCACGGAAATATCAAGTGATCAGTTTTAAAACTAGTTAATCTCTTAAAGTACATTTAATTATATGCAAACTAATTATTTAATATTCTTTTATTTTCAAATATATATATTATAAATTAATTAATATAGCTTATTTAACAAATAATATATACTCTATATAAGCCACTAGAAGTTCTGTATATTTATTTAAATATCCTGGAATTGATTATCAATATGTACAAAGAATCTTCATTGGAGAATAATATATTTTTCACTACTCAGTGTTGAATTGAGGGCCAGAGGAATGATTTCAAGTTTGTAATTTGTTCTGACACAAATGAAAGTTAAATATTTTCTTAAGGCTTGAAAGTTAATGGACTATTAACTTAAATTAATACCAAATAAAAAATGAAAAAAGTCAAATAATATTTAAAAAATAATAAATAAGTCAATGAGGTCCTTCATAATATCTAAAATTTAAAACAAGAGTATTACATTTCCTCCGTAAAATATTTAAAAAAATCATTTCAATAATTATTCTCGAAGCTTTTTTACTCAGTATGATAATTCTGCACGATTGCATCGTACCATTTATTTAACAGGTAATAAATATTATTATATGTTTATATATATACTCCTATTAATAAACATATTATTTTATTTAATGCCTAGTCGTAATAAAAGAATAAAATTTCACGTACGCTATTGGTCAAATTAAAGAATAACTATTACCTGTCAAATGGTTAACGTGGTTCCAACCAGAAACGTCTCGTAGAAGCACATTTCCTACCCAGGTGCGCTTAACGTCCTACAAAATTTAATATGCGTTATGCGTTCTTAGCTATTTCATGCACTCACTACTTCAACTTACATTTCAAAAATAAATTCGCTACATGAGGCATGGTTACCACCTCCATTATACTATTCAAAACCTCATTATGAAATAATCATATTTTTTTAAACTTAACGTTAACCGTTCATATAATTGAAAATATGGTTTCTCATTAATATTAACTTTGAAAAAAAGTTTATTTAAAGTTTATGAAACACAAATACCTGTAGTTATTATTAGTATCATTAACTGTCTAGAAAAATAAACCAATTACTAATTAGTAAAGTTGTATCAAGAGTTTTCTTATAATTAGTTACTATCAAAGACAATTATTCAGATCTTGAGTCTTGGAAATAATATATATTTCATTACATCTTTCTTAAATATTTATTTCAACTAAATAAATTTTGTTTAATAAAATCAATATTTAGTATTTAATAATTATATTCCTTTAAATAAATTTTAAAATAATCACATCATAACAACATTTAGTTAAAATTATTATTTTTTTTCATAAATTATCTACCTACCTCTTATTATTTTGTTAATAGATTTGTACTAAAGGGTGGAAATGATAAGGGTATTTTAGATAAAGTGTACCCACACTAGCGTGGAAAAGGACTGAGAAGTCCACAGTGATAAAACATGTATAAAATCACCCTCACTAAACACAACCGATAATTTAAGCTTGAATAGTCTTTACCGACAATTAAGTATATTGCAATCCTTGAGCCTTAAGCCACTTAATAACCGATGTGAATAATGATTAAGTGGTAAGAAAAAACATAAAGGTAAGATTTTAGTAAGTAAATCTCACTATTAAGGATATAATTACTTTTAAAAAATTACATCCATTACAGTTTCCAGCTTGTGGCTTGGGTCAGTATTTTTATTCAAGCCTTATATTATTTTCCACTATCGGCATGCTTGTCATAGCTTGATATGACTTATAATATAATTTAATATAAGGACAGACATAATATCCAGTCCCTGATCGTTAATTCATCATTGTAAAAGAGGATACCCAAATTTCACCAATGGTAAATGTTTCGGCCAAGCCAGCAATCAATCCCTGGACCCTTAGCTCATTAGATAAAAAAGCTAATGACTGAGCTAAGGTGTCGGACAGAATTATTTAAATGCTATTCATAAAATGTAGGTGTAGTTAAAAATATTAACGTTAACTATAAAATTGAGTGTTTATACAAGTAATTTTACTATATCACTAAAAGAGACTAAATTGTACGTAGCATTTTTTCAGTCTAAGCGATTGAGTAAAAATAATATATACTTATTTGGTTGCAGAAGATAATGTAGTATTATTTGTTTAAATAAATGTAATTCCTTAATTTATTAAAATATGATGCAGATTTGTGTGTATGTTTGTATGTACAGTACACGCTAGAGCTCCATAATCAAGAAACCTGGAAAGAAGAATTTTGAAATATTTGTTTGAGGGTACGCGAAGATGTGCACTTTACGCGTTTTATTTGTCTTAGCAATTCTTACTAACCATTCAGGTTATACGCCTATGAACTCACTATTCTAATTCATATATAATTAGGATGGTTTAATCTAGAGTAAGTGTACCCACATTTGCGTTGATAGAGAGTTGTAAAACCATTTATAAAAAACACCCTTAGGGGCACCAACCAGTATCAATCCCCGATCTTCTTGTCTTTGGTAGTCTTGTCTATTGCCATGGTAGAGTCTAAGACCATGTGGCCACTGTAGAGGGTTTTTCTTTTCGTCTTATTGGAGACCAATTTTTCGATTCGGGTGAACAAATTATCATTAATATTATAATGTATTTTAAATGCATTTTTTTTTCTTGTCCAGCTTGATCACAAAGGAAAATTATCAACATCAAATTTAAGTAGAAATTATAAATAAATTGTCAAACTTAAATACAGATAGAAATTGGGGCTCAAGATGAATAGTTATTTCCTACAGGCATAATATTTATCTGTTAATTAATAATTATTTTGATTCTATATCTAAAATTAAGGGTAGCGTATTTACGTTAGATTATATATCTAAAATTAAGAGTAGCGTACTTACTATAATTTAATTACTATTAATCTTTTTAGTGGCACGATATGGCTCAAAATTAGTTATTAAGGAGGGTATTGTAAAAAAAATAAAAAAACGTAAGTTAAACTAAAATAAAAAAGATCTTGTAAGAATAGTTTACCGACAAGTTAATTTTGAGAGAATTTTTGAAAAAAAATATTTTCTTTTTGGTTGAAAATTTATATACATATAGGGGTTAATAAATTTTAAATTATTCTTTATAGTTAATTTTATAAGAGAAATTAATTTGAGGATTATTTACTTATGACTGATATTCGAAAAATTTTAAATATGCATGTGAAAAAGTATGGATGGTTTTGAACTAAAATTTATTTTATATAAGTAATCAAATTGACTCTTCTACTTACTTGCGTGGACCACATGGAAGAGACAAGGCACCCGCTGCCTTCCCACGCTGTTGCTGGCCCAACAAGCCAGGGTCCCGAAATCCTGTTCTGAACCAGGGGTGTACACAAGACGGCTTGACGTACCAGAACTGTTGACACGGTCACCAGGTACAGGCAACACGTCCCTGGACCGATTATACGTCCAGCTGAATCGGACGTCTGAGCCTCCAGGGTCGGCGTCGACCTCGCACTCGACGCTGAGTGAACGTTGCCTCCAGGCACCCAGGCGATGCGACTCAAAGCCCGGCCGACAACGGGGGGAATCTGCCCCCAAAAATAAAATTATCTTTCTTATAAAGCTTTTAACTTTATAATATTTTTTTAAATCAATTTTGAACATTTTTTATTTATTTATAATAGGCTTTGACGTTTTTTTTTATACAAAATCAAAGAAGTTAGTGTTAAAATATAATTTTGTATGTATCGCCCTCTGTACCTTGGGATAGAAATAAAAGCTTTTTTTTTAGATTTAATTCAAACTTGATATTTATATGTTACGTGGTCAAGGATTTTTGCTAAAAAAATTAGAAGTGATTTATTAATGATAAGTGTTTTATAATCTATTTCTCAACTATAGCTTTGGTACAGAATGGATATTGGGGGATGGCTTTCCAAAGTTTGTAACATTGTGTAGGTGTTTTAAAGACAATTTTATTCAAGGGTCGTTATTTTATTAAGTTTGAAAGTTTGAAATGTTTTATAAAATAGCAAAAAATTTTTTTGAAATTTATATGTGGGGAGTTGTTGTATTATAAGTATAATGGTATTTTTTGTTTTTCTAAAAAAAATATTTGAGATTAGTATACTAATTTTTGAGCTATAAATTTTCATAAATGTTTTAAGAATACTGTTCAAAAATTATTATTTATGATTTTTCCATATTAATATAAAATGTATAGTTTTAGAAATAAATAAATAAGGTTATTTTAATGATCACCAATTTTCTTAAATTCTAAGCGTAATTACAATAGACTATGATAAAGTATTTATGATCCTGTTTTACCGTTTACCTTTGTTAGTTTATTGTCTCCACATTATGATTTCTTATGATATAGTTTTAGGAGTAAGTATTAAGAAGTCATTTGAAAGAAGATGGATAGATTACTGTGTGAATTCATATTGATGTATTTCAAATAATAATTATAAAACTAGACGACCCTGATAAAACACATTGTTTGACTATAAAGAGAGTGTAAGTTCAAAATTTTAAATAATCATAATCCCATGAGAACAAATTGTATGTGGATGAAAAGTCTGTATCAATATATAAATATATGCCTAGGTTTCATACATCATTGTAATTATATGTCTTTACAGGATTTATCGTAATTTATGGTAACTCCTTATGTGGTGAACAGGAGACACAAAAGCAATAAAAATGATCATATAAATGTGTCCCATTTGAACTTGTTTTCAAGCTACAGCCAAGTGATCCAACGAAATCATGTTAATGGATAGCTTTCAAAATGTGTATTAAATATGTTCGAGTTATTACAAATACCTAATAGTCTTGATAACTTGTGGCAATCTACAACGCGACGAAATGTTTGCTTTAAGCCCAAAGGTGGCTATTTTGAGTACTCACGTCACAGACTGTCCTAAAATGTGAGTTAAGAATGACCCTGGGCACTGGATAAATCCTAGATAGATCCGTGGTTAGAGCTACTAAGCTAAAAATTCCTTGTTTGATTCCCGTGTCAAGAGTAACTTTTCAAATTAAAATATATATTCCTGTAAAGTTAAAAAGTTTCAAATTACCAGAGTATAGATATGACTGTAAATATGATCTATGAAGAGATGGAACACTATTTAATATTATCCTTTTTTAACTTTTTTGTTTCTTGTTTACCGCCGGAGTGTTTCTCATATTATGTAATGGTACACCCTGTATATACAACATGTAAAACGATTATTTCGATGATGAGTTCTGAATCCTTACACAGCCAATGTTATACAATTTATTATAATGAAATTTATTATATTGAATATTTGACGAAATGTTTTTAAAAAAATATTCAAAAGAGAAGCTTAAATTAAAATAAAAACCAAATTCTACGCCATTTTCAAATCTACCAAACACTTTATAATTAAGTTCACTAAGTATATTTTAGCACTACATCCTACTAAATGATCAGGCGATACACATATGTGCAAATTAGGACACATGCTAACTGGTTAGGGGTGAGTAAGGCTGAATTTAGAGAAAGTGTTACCAAATTCACTTGGAGGATGAGGGAAAAACCATTTTGTAAAATCCAGCCTCAGTACACCCAACCAGGAGTCTAACCTAGATTTCCTTTATCAGTATTCTAGTCTATCACTAGAGTGACAGCCTAGACCATGTGTCCATCTAAGAAGGTAAGAAAAAATGTTGATTCAATTACTATCATAATATCAAAAGTATAAAATTTTCTAAATAAATTCCTAAGTGTAATTAATTATAATCTAAATTATTCAATGAATATATGGAGGCAGTGTTCTTGGAGGCTTAAAAAAGGTCTTGAACTTTAAATCTCCCTAAAATGACAAATATTTTGAGTTAGTACAAACCCTGTGACTTGGCAATCAAGTAAGTTGACTTAAACAATTTTTCGCTTGGTTGCTACTTTTTCTGCCAAAGCTTGTAAAATCCACATGGCTGAACTGTGTAGACCTAAGCATACATACTCATATGGTTACCATATTTCAAGATACTTGCTATTTGTCCAGAAGTCCCAGACTTCAGGTTTACTCTAGCCTCTATACTATATCCACTTGCACGTGAAAACACTGTATTTACTCTGCTCGGTGGTTCTAAAAAAAACATAATCTACGTTCCGGAAAATAGACAGAAAGTAAATTTAAATACAAGGTTTATTTTTTCTTTGATATTTAAAATACTCCTATTTAATTTAATGTATTACCAACTTACGTCCTAGATATTTATTAATTTCGTTATGTTCCATAAAATCAATATGTATCTAAATTTATAAAAGTCAATGTAAGACTATATTTAATTAACCATATGTTCACAAAAAGTACAAAAAATACTGTCTATCCAGTTGTAGCCTGATAAATTTATCTCTATAAACGATTAAAAGACAGTCCATAATTTATCAATTACATAATATAAATATTGACGTGATAGTAAGAATTACTAGTTTATTAATCTTAATTTAAATTCCTCTCTGAAAATTAGTTTACTATTTCATAAGGATAAAAAATTATACATCACACAGCGCCAACTTTTTCGATGTTTTATCCATCATTGGAGTCATTCTATTCATATATGATTTAAATTTCAGCTTACTTATACAAAAATAGCCAAACACTTAAATTGGTGGAAGAACATTCAAGATGAAAGTGTAGGAGTAATAAAAAATACCAATAAAAACGCCTTAATTTTCTTGATAACATATAGTTTAATATCTTTGTTACTCGTGGATTTCCGGTCGTCTTGATAGCAATCTACAAACTAACTACTGATATCACCAGTGTTTACTATTTGTAAATACAAATAATAAATATCAAGCTTGGACATTAAACATCCAGCTGACATCCTTAGTACAATTTCTGTTCAGAGAGTAAAAAAACTATGTCAATCCTAAAACTATTAAACAAAATACTACCTAACCCCAGTATATAGGATCCAACTGAGAGCACAAATAAATGCATTTGGGTAGTATAAAACTCAATCTATTCCTGAGATAGATTACAAATTAAGTGGAACAAATTAAGTGTGCATTATAACATAAACATAATGGAAATAAAAAGCATCATTTGGATAATATATATTGTTTCTGAAGAATATTTAAACTTAAAAGTAAAAAAATTAGTGGTATGGAACTCCGCACGGACCTTCTCACTCTATTGATTAAAAATAGATATATTTACTTAAAACTGGTAATATATGTGAAACGAAATAATATACACTAGAAAACACAAGCATAAATTGCACTATACTTATGTAAAAAAAATTGAGTCATAGTTTTAAATTTTATAATTTTAATTTTAAATAATTAATATCCTCATTTCTATGTTTGGACCGATAAAATGATCAATATTGGGTCCACAAGGGTCAACACTTCGTTTTAAAATTTTGATTTCCGGTTTATATTTTTGAAATTTTATTAGGTATTGCGCATCTTTAGCTCATTGCATTGATATTAAATACCTCATCTATAAATTTTGACCAATGAAAAATGTAAATATTTACCATTGGGTCCAAAATGGAGATAGTTCATTGTTGTACAAACATTTCTCCTAAGAGGTTTAAGGAAGAATAACTTTTTTAGAGAACTACTTATATTTAATGACTCAACGTCACTGGAGAACTATTGCGTTAAAATTTAATTCGTATCTCTTTACAACTAAATTTCACAAAATTATATTAATACATTTGCCAATATCTCAGTAACTGTTGGTTTTATGAAAATATATTTAATATAATAGATTTTTATTTTTAATAGTACTACAATTTTGTAATGATAAGTTATTTAGTATCTCAAATAGTTGCGGATATACGGAAATTTTAGCTTCTATAAATATTCTAAATTTATTTCCAGGGAAAAATGAAAATAAACAGTTAATTTATAATCTTAATTAAAGTCTAGCTACTAATTTTAATCAAAATTATTAGAGCTGATTTGTGAAAATCTATTGTTTATCCTTTCGCTTTTTACTTAACTATTCTTAACGTTGAGATGAGATTTAATCAAAATCGTTAGAGCTCATTTTGGGAAAATCTATTTTAACTCATTTGCCCCTCAGTTAACTATTCTTAATTTTAGGATTGGATATCCAATTTCAAAAATCCCTTGGGGCAACCCAATGAAAGCCCTAGATACCAAGTTTTAGCCCAATCTGTAAAATAGTTTAGGCTCTAGTTGGAGGCACAAACAGACAGACGGGAAATCATAAAACATTATTCGGATTCGGGGTGTCATGAAACGTCGATATTCATAAAAATCTCATGTCCGATTTTATGATGATCACAATACTTTCTCTATCTGTAAGATAGCGAGAAAGTAAAAAATTAATTTATAATGCTTCACCGTGATAAATCAATAGATTTATTTAGAATTAATTATTCTGTCCCCACAGTAAGTAGTTAGTTTTTTTTAATCTCTACATTAGCTCAATCAATTTTAGATTTTTTTGGAGTGCATTAATTTTTAGGGCATATTACTATCCTATACTAAATAATAACTGTTTGTATTCAATAAACATACATAGGAAATTGTTATCACAGTTTTTTCAATTAGAATTGTAAATCTTAGGAGAATGCTCCCATTGGTTGGTACCCAATTTTGGGGTTACTAATTTATATACTTTTCTGATTATCTGGGACTTATTATGTTTATCAAATTTCAGATCTTCATTTATATACCTTTTTTTTAAACAAGTTTTTAATTATAACTCAGAAACGGTTGGTTTCATAAATAATATTTTAAATAAATGTTATAAAAAGTTGTGCAAATATGCATATGCCTATTTTTAAATCATTAATGGAAATTAACCCTAATTTATTATCTTTTCAATGTTAAACTATGCTTAGATACGAATTTTAATGTAATAGTAGGTGATAGTTTGAGAAAAATGGTTGTGTTTTATCTTTTTACATTCACTCAAGCTAATCTTTTATTTAAGGATGCATCGATAGTAATTACAAACAAAATAAGCTTTGGGGAAACCTACAAAACCTTAGATAATAAATTTCCACCTGATAATTAAAATGATTTCTGTTTTAGGCTGAGGAACTGTCAAATGATATTCTAAAAATATTTTTTTGTTTATCAGGTCAATCGTCAACATCAATCAAAATCACAAGTTCAATTATTTTTAGTGTTGAAAGACCTCCTCTCTTAAATTCCTCTATAGTTATTAAACAGTGAAAATTTGTTGATCATCATAAAAATTATATGTTTTAACGTATTTTAGCATAATTTAAGGCGATATAAATATATTAGAATCTAAAACTAGAGTTAGGTCAAGCCCAATATTTCTTGATTATGAATATTAATATTTATTTCAAATATATTATCCAAATCTAGTACTTTAATCAATACAAATATACAGTTCAAGTTAAATTGAACTTATTAAAATTTAATATAAAATAATTGTTCAAGAACTGACAAATATTGAAAAAATATTATATGTTATGTTTTCATATCTATTGTGTCATAAGCTAAACAAAGATGAATTTGGTTTTTACTAAATTAAGTATATTAAAATAAGTTTGTCTTTTTTGTGATTATGTTACTTTCCCAACTACTAAAGTCTATAAATAACTCCATTTTACAAAGTGCCTAAAATAGTTTCTTCAAGTTAAGCTTTTTATAATGGTTATTTAGAGATTTTTTGGAGATTTATATTAATCTCAAATGTCTCGAATACAATGGGATTTGGAGTATTCGATAAATTGAGAATTTAATTGTCCTTCCTATAAAATTAAAATTAAACTTCTTTAATAGTCTTTTCAATAGGTCAAATAAAGGCAGGGCCTATCATCAACTTAGAATAATCTTCTCATATTTAATAATTTATCTAAATAAAGTTTTATTTTACAATGATTTTAAATAACACAGAAAAATAAATGAGATGCATACATTAAAAAAAAGGATGAGGATAATAAAGATAATGAACGTAAGAGTGAGATGTTTGGAGAGAAAGTAGAAACACAGATTCACCTCATACTTTCATCATTCTTTGGGTCCACGGAAGTTCTAGAGAGATAAAAAAAAGGCACATCACGACCAAGAGAAATGTCCCAATAAATCCTACTTACTGAACTAAGGGAAAGATTATAACATGTTCTCTGAAGAATAATTTTCGAGAAGAGGTAATATGGTGTTAGAATAAAAAGTGTTACATATCTTATGGTTGAACGTGGTATATTCTTGATTATCTTTCTACTCGTGATATTATATGTGTTTGCGCACATTCTCCTTACTAACCTACCCCACTTTGAAAAATAAATATTTACATATAAATACTGTCAGGACACTAGGAAATGTTCGAACAAATTTAAGTCATATATTGGAACGACTTTACTAACTGGTTTGTCTACATAAAATTAAGTTTCTCAAAACTTTACAATATTTAAAAGCACAGACTTTTTATATTACAAAATAATGCCTTGGTACAGAGTGAAATAACAACATTGGCTCTCTAGTCACACGAAAACGTAAGTTGTACAATTTTTACTAGAAGAAAATTACAATTTGAGAAAGTTACTAGATCTACTTTCACGTATTCATATGCAAATTCATTAGATACGCAGCTGCCACTTTTGATATATATTTTTAATACATTTAAAATTAAATTAAAATAATATTTTTATTGTTGATCATTGAAGAATATAACTGTAGAATAGCTGGTAGCGTAATTTTAACTAGAAGACAGGATCATGCTACGTGAGTTTTATTTTTTGTGAGAGGAGAGAATCTTGTGACTTGGAAATGTTAAGCTTAAGAAACTGATAGTGTTAATGGGGAAAATTACGAGTATCCTACAATTTCGATGAGGATGGTCAAATAATTATGCGTTGAATAAAACTAGGAGTAGCAATACTTGAGTTTACAAACATAAAAATTTCGGCCAAAGAATGAGGACCTAAGTCATTGGTCTTAAGGAATTAATCCACACTGGCATTCAAAATATTTGACGACGGAAAAAACAGTGCAATTAAAGTGTTGAGGCAGCTTACACCAAAATATATGGGTCTCCATACAGACCAAAGATAGGGAATTCATTTGACGCTAATCATATCAACAGTGAAATTAGAAGAAGAGTATTGTTTCTCAATGCGTTCGACTAACATGCTTTAACATTAGTGAAAGAATTAAGTATACCAATAAAACCTAAGGAGTAGAAATACGATTCACTCGTTAAATCGTTTAATAATACTTTATGCTAGATAGCTCGGTTTTGTTGCAATATTTAAGTATTTAAATACTTGTAAAGAACTCGAAGAGAACGTAAATGAGTGGCTGGCAAGAATACGCAAGTGGCGGTGAATTTTTCATTTCGCATTCATCTATATTTTATTTTAATTATTAAATTAGTTATAGGTATGAGTAAAGATTCCTCTACCGATAGGTTTTATTTGAAGAAAATTCCACTAAATAGAAAAGTTGCAAAGGCAGTCATGTTACTTAGTGCTAAGTAAGCATCACTTTTCAATATCTGTTTTTTAGATATTTAGATAAAAAGATAATCCATTTTGGCATTTGTCTACGAAGTGTAAACAATGAAGGCAGTTCCGTCATTTAAAATTCTAGAATGGTTCATCTAAAAGATTTTGTTGTTACGTTTGCGGAGGCTATAACTATGCCCGAGAAAACTTCTAAATATTTGTTCCTTGTGCCATATTTCCTCACATATCTGATAATTATCAAGGGCATGCAAAAATAAGCGTAAATATAATGGCACAAATAAAAAACAATATTATTTAAAAGGAAAAGATCAAAAAAAGGAGAAACTTTTTATCTTTAGATGGAGAAAATTTTAGTGAAATCTTATACAATATTCATGAGGGTAAAGAGCGGACACTAAATAAAATGTTGTTATAAAGACTAGCAATGACCGTGTTAGATTTCAATTTGTAACGTTTTATGCCGATAAACGTTACAACAACCGAACGTAAAGCTGTGCAAATGAACATTATTCAAGACACCTAAAGAAATAGACAGTAATCTACTCACCTGATGCCCCATTCACCGCAGACTGCCTGACCGGCCGATCGAACTCCCCCCCCCACGCGAGCACTACATCCTCGTCGGAGTGTTGAGTGAAAACTAACAGAAATAAAGGCGTGTCGTGTTAGACACTGAATCACCCTATGAATCATGGGAAAGTGTGACGTAGAGGAGGCCACGTAAAAAGAAAAGAAGGAAGGTTCGAGTCTCTTCTCCAAGGTTATAGGTTGTTCCTCTCCATGATGTTTCACCCCTTCCCTCTGGTCCGTGTCTATGTTCTACTGTGTTCTGTTTTCCCCTTTTTTCCCCCCCTCTCAGTATTAAATCATTTATATACCGGTGTCGTTTAGTTTAAACTTCACTTCTTGGTTCGGCGGTGTCGAAAGACATCTAGGATGATATTAAGGTATAAATTCTATTTTCGGACTTTGTAAATTCAAAATTCCCTTTTGGACACACGTCAATTATTCTCAAAATATGTACTAAAAAATCAAAACGTAATCATGGACTAAATTTAGGTATTTTTTTAAAGAGAAATAAAGTCCCCTCAGGACGCAAGTCTTTGCCATGATTAGTTTAAATGTTTGTAATGATAAACTACAGGAATCATGTTTAAAAGCCCATCTGGCTCAGAAGGAAATTTATTACTGTAAACAAAAGTAACTTTACATGACTTTGCAAGGCCACGCATGGCGTGTTGCCTATGAGAGCCGAGGCGTCTCATTTGCCCTTCCGGCCGTATATTTTGTACGTACTTGTTTTATGTTTTGTTTTGTAGACTATGCCTTTTGCACAATAGGTACTTTTGATAGTAATGATACCCTAGTCATTGAGAGATATTCCAATTATTTAATACAAAAGATTCTAGTTTGTTGTTTGTTGAACTATTGCCCAAAGATGGCCGAGTTAAACTTAGCTGTATGGCGGATTGCCATAGAGACCCAATAGGGGTCGTGTTGTAAACTTTTGGTACTCATATAGTACTTTTTTTTGGACCACGTGTCATGAAGACTATTTCATCTTTGCGGGCTTAACCCATTTGTGATAACTACGTTACTATTGTGGGCTTAACCTGATTTATGTATATATTTACCTTTTTTATGATTGCTATTCTTAATATCAATATATATATATATATATTTACTAATATTGTTATGTTTCATAATAAATATATATTATTTTTCTCAAATATTTTTCTTAATATTAGTTGATAAGTCATAACTCTTAGATATTCTCGCCCTTTCCCCTGATATATATATATATTTTTAATATGTCTATTCAGCTAGTGATATTGATGAGAGTTCATGATAACACAAAATGGTGTATAGGTCATAGACAGGCCTATTCGTCACATATTGTTCTATCGGCTCCACTGCAAATATCATTTGTTGTATTTTTTTTATTTTGCATTCTGTTTAAATTTGTGCACCAACCTTTGTCTATGAGAGGACAAAGGGTGTGGTACAAATTCTATATCGTGTGATTTAAACCACAATAATACCGTTGAAGTTATTTAAGAACACTACCCGCATTTAGTGCTTACAAAACATTCATGTATCGCAATTGGATCACCTCTCATTCATACCTTTCTCACGCCTCTTCCACTAACGTAAATAATTCATACTTATAGCCAAAAAGATATACGATCAAATTGGTAAGGAGCTTATTTTTGATAGTAGCCAAAGTTACTTAAACAATCTCCACATAGTTATACTTAAACTCATATAATCTTTAGCTATCATTTTTTATAAAATAGTATCAATATAGGATATATTTAAAAAAATTAAAATAATATAATTATTGGCCAAATAAGTATACATTTTTAAACGTTTATTTATACCAGAATAATACTTAAGTAAAACTCAGAGAAAGTTTGATTCAAGTTAATTACCTTCATTTATGAAAACAAATTCCTGTACATGAGAAATTAACGTATTGTTTTTGAATCATTTATTTACAGCTGATATTGAAAGATTAAATAAACTCTAGCTCTAAAGTTTAAATAATAACTATCATTTGATATTAAATACAGTATAAGAGGAAAAGAATTAGCGTAAAAGGTTGGGGGAGGGAGAGAATGGGGAAGAATGGAGGAGAGGCGGGGAAGCAATAACTATGTAAGAAATGAATGAGATTTCTAATCCTCTATTTTTCACATCTTAACAATGTTCTAGTAGAATAGAGTAGATAAAGTTAGGAGCAGCTAATCCTTGGAAACAACGTGCGCCTGGTATGAATATGAGGTAATGCCACCCGGATTTGGGTAATTATTTTCTACTTAGGCACCCAAAACCCATGGAGGAAATTATTACTTCTATCTTCCCATCTCACTTCTATATCCCTACGACCATCACATTCTCCCTCAACATCCCCTTGAACCCCTACAATCCCCTTTCCTAGAAACGTTCATCCGTTCTGAATGTCAACCCTCATTACTCAAAACACAAAGAACCAAAAGGCCAGGAGAATCGTGTGGACTTCATTTCTCAGCTTTAGTTGTGACGTGTAACATTGTGTATGTGCTTTTTTTTATTATTACTGTTGAGTGGAGCTGGCGACAACAAATAACTTTTTTTTTACTTATACTTGTGACATGTCTGGTTCAGGCCTCTGTTGAATGTAGATTGTTAAATGGGAGTAACATTCCGGAGATATAAGGAATTGACTACCATGAGTGAAAGTTTACTAAATATAATAAATATCTTTTGATTTCAAATGTTGTTCCTTTTGTATTGATAATAGGGGCTGTTTTTTTACTAACAGAACTTGTTCAAATATCAATTAGTCAGAAACCATGAAATAAAATAAACATTTCAGATTAAGTCAACAAACTTAGTAATATCTCCTCACCCTTTAAGTTTCCAAGTAGATGTGTTGTAATAATACAGATATGTAGTTTTAAGAGTCTGACCAAGAGCTCAGCACGCAAATGCAATTTTGAGTTGGCCAACTGTTTAGTTGCATCATTGAAAACCTTTGACCCGTATGTGTTCACACACACATGTAACTATCCAGTCGACTGATTAAATAATTTGTGTTTTGCTATAAGCTCGGCGCAACTTTAAAGTTGGCCAAGTTAATGGTAACCTACAGATTCTAACGCGTCTGCCCAGACTTGGAACTAAGAGTCAGCCGACTTCACTGTTCTATCTCATTCGAGTCTACATTGAAGATAAATATTATTTCAGTGATAATAGTTTGATTTGATTTGTAATCAAGAGAAATGGACGCCGAATTCTCCCAGTCATGAATTAGAATTAATAATTAGAACAAATTAGAATTATTCAATTTGTTATAGAAGCTAAGAATTTCTACTTTGTGTCTCATAAATAAATTACATTATATAAAATGTGAGCATGTGTTTACTTATCTCAAAGAAACTGATAGTCTCATTTATGGGGATGCATTCTCCCCATTTTGTATTCTGATAGGTTATTGAATGTCTTAAGAGGAACGCATTCTATCTAAACTGCTTGTACTCATTATATAGTAGTTGAACAATGTATGTGGATAATACTACACATCATTATACAACTTGTAGAATTAACCATTATATACTCGTTATTTTTATAATGGATGTATACAATAGTGTCTCTTCTATTTACATTTTTTTGACGGATTAATAGAACAGATCCATGTCAGGACTAGTGGAAAAATGTTAGTTGGACAAATTTCGTGTTGCATGTACGCGGACATGTCATTCTGTCAATTATACATTCGGTTAATCTGCGTGAGGCTAATCAGTTGGCCTATCAATTAGTTGGCCGACTCAAAATTGCATATGCATGTGGGGCTTAAAGCAGTTTTCTCAATATCCTCTTTCCAGAAGAAATAAGAACTAACAGATGGAGGTGAACCAATTTTAGTAAACTAGTAAAATGGGATTGTATCTAATGCGTAAGGCCCAAGACCAGCCCACAATCCGTGAATGTTTAGTCAGCTAAGCCAGTTATTATTATTATTATTATTATTAGCACCGCGTCTTACTACCCATTCGGGTTATACGCACTTACGCTAATGTGTAATGGTAGGGTGATTGTGAGATGAAATGAAGGACCTACAGTTTAACGTGGGATCCGAACCACGATGGAGGCCTGGCATTCCTCACATTCACAAGTTGTGATTAATACACGTCTTGTCAGAGGTGAAGGAAGGTTTTGGCAATCAGATAAATCTGTGCCGGGACCAAGGATTGAACCCTGGACCCCCAGCACTGAAGTCTGACACCTTACCTCTAGACCACCAGGTCACCTCTAAGCCAGTTGAACACAAACGAATTTCTCAGCCTAGATTAACAAACATCAGTAGGCATGACAAGGCGAGATGAGATGTTCATTTCCTTGTTCCAAAAATGACATCAATTTATTGTCTAGTATTTTCTCAGAACAACGTCTCACTAACTATTCATGATACACGCATATTTTTTAATAACACTATTTATTTAGAGGGTGAGCAACATTTAAATTAGATGAGGTGTAAAAAGATTTGCGTGGAGGAGAAGTGTAAAACCATTTTAGAAAAAAAAAACTAGATACACTCAACTAAAATTCAAACCCCAATCTCCCTGTCATCAACAATCTAATCCAACTCTAGATTAACGTCTAAGACCATGCGGCCACCGAGGCAGGTATAGTCTATTTATTCAATAAAACTCATAAATATGAATAAATAACACCTAGATAAAGGAATATATCTGAGGACTTTGGCCTGGCGGGCCAGTGAGCATTGAGCTAACCAGTCTTCGTCCTGTGCACAGGATAATTCTTCACACATAATTTAGGAAATGATGAATGTTTGTGTGTCCTTGGATAACAACGAGCTAATATATAAACCACAGTCAACAGCAGGTCGGGAGAAGTTTTATGATTCCATTACTACAATCACTAGCGTGACACGTGAAAGAGAATAACATTAAGAAAGCCAACACTCACACGATGATTGTACTGTACATGACTAGCTAAACACGTGAGATCAAAATTATATTACTAGTCCCATACACAGGTGATATATTAATAATAATATTTAGTACCGCGTCTTACTACCCGTTCGTGTTGTGCGCTTAAGTACTAATTACGCTAATGGGTTATGACTTGGGATGAGTGAATATAGAGGAAGTGATCCCTCATTTGGGTGAAAGGATAGTGGAAAACCATTCACCCCCAGTTCGCTCGAGTGAAATTCTAACCTCGGTTTCCCCATCATCGGCAGTCTAAGCTCAACACGAGATATTAAGTGTCTTTTGATGTATATTATGAAGCTAATAATAAATGGACGGCCAAACCTGTTTCGATTATCAGATATTAGAACAGAATAATTTGATAAAAGTATAGGTAACTAGAGATTAATACACCTCAACTAATGAGATTTAGTGGGGAAAGACAGTTTAGCCTATCATCACCATATGAGGGCTATAAATCGTGTGTCAAAGTAACGCCCTAAGTCTTATTTATTGAATTTATTATAGTGAAATATTTAGCACCGCGTCTTACTACCCATTCGGTCAATACGCTTGTATTATAATAAATGGGCTACATTGCGTAGTTAATATAATTTGACCCCGGCTACAAATATATTTGTTCAAGCTTTCACAATAGAAGAGTAAATTGGTCTGAATCAGAAGATGCAAACAATTTAGATACAGAGTAAAATATCTTAGTTACAAGTTCAATTTGTCTATGCTAGTTTAGTTTGAGCTAGGAGTGTAACCTAAACGGGTAGTGGGACGTAGTGATAAATAATAATACTAATAATACTTAACACCGCGTCTTACTAACCATTCGGGTTATACGTTTAAGTACTAATGGGCAAGGAATTGGGAAGGTTGAATCTAGAGGAAGTGATCCCACAGTTGCGTGGAGAGCGAGTGGAAAACCATTTAGGATAAACCACCCCTAGTTCACTCAAGCGAGACTGGAAACTCAATCTCCCCCTTATCGGCAATCTATTTTACTGCAATGGTAGCGTGTTAGACTACGCTTCCACCGAGGCGGGAAAGCAGTGCTAAAACAAAGGTTAAGCTAAGTTATACCATCTCCTCTCTAATTTGAAATATAACCATCCATATAGCCACAAAAAAGAATGTTATCTTTGAATTCCTTCACCATCTGAGAGTCTGTAATATTTGTCTTAACGAGAACAATCCTTTGCGCATGAGGAGGAGTTGGTAAACATTACCTTAGTCATCCATCCCCCAGCAGTAAGACATTTTTCCTAAATTCTAAATATTAATAATATGTAATCATATTTATATTTAATAGCATCACTTTTCTATCAATAGATAGTATAGATATAAGTACATAAAATACATGAATAAACATATCGTTATATAAAGAGGAACAAACTAATATATATTAATGTGAGACAATTAAAATGAAGCAAAACAATGTACAAATACTTTCATCCTATATGAACACCAACTTTTGCTCAATAAACCTACTCATTTGCAAATTTTCTCACTAGATAGGAAATTAATTGTTGTTATGGCCTATTCTGAAACAAATGACTGACTGCATGGTTGGGGATATTATTTACTTTTCACATATTTTCAGTTTGTCCTCTAATGACTAATGCATTATTAAATATTATCATAGTGGAAGCATTATTCTGCGTTCAACGTCAATTATTACATGTGGCAGAAAATTTTTTGTTTCCTTCTTCATGTTTTCATATCTTGCACAATTTTCTAGATAAAGTCTTTCCCCTTTCTGCCTTGTAGAATCATCTTTTACGTTTTGTACATCTCAGAGAGACAAGTATTCACAATAAAAAATCAGAGAATATTATTACCAAGTATTCTGGCCAAGTCCTCTGTCAAGATATCAAATAATGTTTCGCGAAGCTTCTTAGGTTTTTCCAAAAACCCAACACACAAATAAAGGCAAAGAACTGCCTTAAAGAATATGGAATCTTCACTTAAACAGCTTATTTCTCTCAATGTATCCTTCCACACTCTTTGATTTTCAAGATACCTCATAACAATTACTAGAGGAATCATTGATTTATATGAATAACAATTTATGTAAATGTAAAATAAAATAAAATGTTGATATTTCAGCAGCTCTATAATTATTTTTTTAAAGAAGATTATTTTTATTTGTTAATATGAATACTAAACAGGAAACCAAACTTTAAGAACAACACATTATTATAAATTACGACTTATTTTGGACATATATTTTAAATTTTATTCTAGCTTCTCTTTTCTGTTGAGGTTCAAATATAAGTTCACCAATTTAAAATGATTGAAAAGGATACATTTAACATTTTACGTTTTATAAACTTTCAAGATACATACATATATTCTCACATTTTTATCGGGTTCCCTAAAATATAACCAAATTTAAGCTTTTTAGCTCATTGGTTAGTATTAAAATTCCTATGGACATACATACATACATACATACATACACCATTATAATTTTATTAATATTCTACACCCTACCATTGCACATTAGCGTAAGTGCGTATAACCCGAACGGGTTAGTAAGACGCGGTGCTAATAATAATAATAATAATAATAATAATAATAATAATAATAATAATAATAATAATAATAATAATATTCTATGCCTAGTTAGATGATGTTTAGTACTTACTTAGAAGATTAAAAAATAAAAAATATTAGTACCCATTTATTTTACCTCTACGCTGTTTAGTTCATTTTATGCATACATATACACAGCTTACATACACGTAGCCTACATGAACAAACATACACACATACAAAACACACATATACGCACACCTATAACACATACACAAACTAACTTATTCACAAACATATACTTGATAGCAGGTACACACATAGACACATACATATACATTGAGGAATTCGTAAGTTATCTACAAAAACAACCTACCAAAAAATGTGTTATTCTGGGTCGAGCTTGTCGTTCAATCAAGATCAGCGCCTCCCTCTTCAACCCCTCCCACCCTCTCCTTCCTGATTATTGTCTACAATTCACTTCCGAGCCCCAACTCTTCAAACAAAGTCCCTTCATCCCCTCCTTCGTGATCGAAGGAAATGTTGAACGTACCGCAAAATTAGAGATCGGGACCATTTTCCGGAGTTCTTTGTCTGAGGTAATGAGCTAGAATGTCTAAAAAAAAAAAAAAGATGAGGGTTTGGAAAGGGCATAGTAGGAAAAGGAGTAAGTGCGGTCTTTCTTCCCCTACCCCTTAAAAATTCTCAATAGCTGTAGGTAGAGGAGAAACCCAACTTCGATTGTCTATGTCCTATTAAGACAGTAGCCGAAGTACGGTAATGTTTTATACGCGTCATTTATCAGACTTAAGTACCAACATCGCTCAGGGCTTATATAAGTCTATACTCATTCACTGTTCCATCGTGCGAGGAGCTTCTAGATTTTTGTCGATAACTTCACATTTCACTTCTTCTTTTTTTTTTATCCTAAATAATTTGAAGATCTACGAACGTTTTTCTATATTGAAGCTCAAGCCAATGATATGACGTAAAGTGAGACTCATTATACACCTAGGATTAGTATTTTAATAAATCTATGGCAAAAGGAACTTAAAAGTTTATTACCACACTCACAAAAGTATGCCACCTATCCCTATCTTTATCTAATTATATCCAGTCTCCCTCATTGCACCCTATTTCTCTAAGGTACATCCAAACGTTATTCTCAAATATATAGAAGGGGCCAAAAACTAGAATTATGTTAATTATCTGTTTGATTATCCAGAAGAGCCATACTGAATAAAACTTTCGTGTGGGACCATTGATTATTGAAAAAGATGTTAAAACAACAACAGCAGCGCTTAAAAGTCGTGCATTCGCGTTTTTGTTAAACACTCAATTAAATAAAATATTCTTATTTGTGTGATACTACCATAAGGGGCTAATGGTTCGGTACCAAGGCAAGCAAGGGTTGACAGGAATGTTCCCTTAACCTGTTTATTCACAATAATTGGTGGACAAACCCTCTAGCGACGACTTATATATATTTGTTTATTATTACATTATTTTGTGAAATGTAGGGAGCATGTCTAATCAAGAGCAGTCCTGTATAGTCTAATTGGTGTGTCTTCAATGTGCATTATATAATCATTAGCCATTAAACCTCCAATGTCTGGCTAAAATATTTCATTAAAATAAAGCATTAAAATATTTAATTCCACTCTATACAAATTAATCCCAAATTTAAAGGGTTTTTAGTCTGTTAATGTAGAAGATATTCTGGTCTGAAGACACTCTACACTACTTATATATTTACCAACCACACCCACAATAAAGTATTGGTAGAATATTGGTACATGGAATAAATACAGCACAAAATTGATAATGATTAAACGTCAAGCTCGTATTATCTTGTTTGTTGGTGACGTGGTGGTCAGAGTTTGAATCCTAAAAAAATTTATGAAGATGGTTTCTTTCCTAAAAGGTTTTCCCCTCTCACACCCCGTAAATGTGGTTACAGTTAATTCTAATTATACTTTCTAAATCTCTAACCAAATAGATTTGGGAGGTAGAAATAAAATAGGGAGACCAAGACTGAAGTACATGAATCAGAGAGCTGATGATGTTGTTAGAAGAAGGTAAAAAGTGGTAAAAAGTTTGACCCTAGGTAGTCCTAAGAGGAGGGCTGTGGCAAACCAATCGCAAGATTGATGACCTAACGATGGACCCAATTAATGGAGTTGAATGTGGATTGCTCAGACTTGTATTCAGACATTAACCAAATGGAAAAAAACATGGAAGATTCTATTTAGTTCACAATTCTTATCGGGTAAGAAGTTTATTTAATTTTTTTTTGAAATGCAAAGCGTTTCAATCATTTTCCATATTGGATATTATTATTGATTTTTTCCCCTTCCACTTATTTATTCTTGTTTAAAAAGAGCCCTATTCTATACTATACATTGGTGTGCCACAAAAGGGCAAGTAGATGTGCCACGGCAGTTTAAGGGAAGGTATAAAAGAAGAAATAGCTAATGTTGAGGAAGAAAATAATATTTTTAATTAAATCTATAGCTAACATTATTTTTAAATTAGCACAACTAATATTATAAATTTAGTTATTGAACTGTTAAGCACAGTTTTAATTTTTTAAATCATAAAATTCCTCCTTAAAAACCACAGATAGTGTGCCTTGATAGAATGAGTGCCTTGAGCTATGAAATGTTGAAAATCCTTGCTATTAATTGCTAGGAAATAAAATTAGATGTACAAAAAAATTCATAGCTTTAATAAAGATTTATATTTAATTAATTTTAAAAATCTATGAATTGATTAAACAACTTTTTTCTCTGTATATAAATGACCTTCAAGTATATTTTGCAGAATAGGCAAGGCATTATGTTCATCGTGACTTAATAACAATTACTTTAGTCAGATAATAAGGATATTATGTTCCATCTTCCTTGAGCTCTCATAAATGAACAAAAAAACAATGTAGCTGGAGGTTGGCAGTGGGGTGAGAAGAAGGATTTTGAGTAGAGAGTTTGGTAAGTGGAACGCACCGCTGGAAGCTCTTGACAAATGGCTTCCTTACTAAACCAAAATCCTAGATCCCCTATATATTCACCCCTCCAGCCCCTCCAAGCTCCTCCTTCCCTTTCCCACTTCCTTAACTCTATAAAGTCGTGTTGTGCAGCCACAAGTCACAGAGGAAATGTAAATGTAAATATAGCCAGGTGCAAAATGGGTAATCTAGGTAGCACAAGTGGTCGAGAAAGACAGAAGGCGGTATCATACTTATAATTACGGTTCACTAAATTATCAAAGAGGCGTATGCTAGGAACTTTAATTTATTTCTTAGATAAGTGAATTCGGAGGCTTCTTTTATGGGAGTATATCTATGACAGAAATTAATCTAGTGGTTTTTAATTGTCTTTTGATTTATTTTGTGCTTGGTTTTGTATTACTTCAGTGCCTGTTTATTATAAGAAAAAATTATAAAAATGTGAGTACAATAAATGAAATTTTATAAACGTTGTACCAAATTATTGCCCACATTTTGGCTGACACCGAATGTAGTACTTGTAAGACAACTTAGCTTCTGCACCCACGTCCCGCCAACTGTTTCCTCGCACTCGTTTAGCAGCCATTATTTAACAAATGCTGAGCGTTGTCACCACTCACTAGGTTGTTGCGGTTGCATAAGGGCTTGTATGCATGCGAGCACTAGTAAAAACAGTACCAACCTTGCATTTTCTGCATACAAATACATTTATCATACAGATAGCTATCTGGCAGATAAATTCAGTTCATAATACACGTAAAATATTAAATTGGCTGATAGCCTTTATTTTCCCGATAGCAATATTTATGCGGTTGTCATAAAACCGGCCGTAAGTGGATTTTTTTAAATTCAGTTATATCCAAATGTATAATTTCTCATACAAATAAAGTTTTGTAATATTTTTGTTTACATCAATATTATGATTGATCTAAACGTTTTATGTTCTTCCAAACCTTAAATAGTGGGTTTTACAATCTATCTGTATGTTCATCTGTGCTTGGAGCTATAACTGAAAAATTCTAATGTATTTAACTAAATTGATATATATTTTAATGCTAAATTTAAAATAAATAGTATTTTAATAATTATGATTTTATTTAATTATAAATTGTTCTATAATATTGTATTAATGCTCTAAAAGGTAGATAGATATCACGAACTTAGCATAATAAATGAGTTTTTTTGTAGAGAATAATTCCTTTAAGTGTAGGTAGTTTACTGAAAAAAAAAATTATTTTAAAATGTATTTCAAACTATATTAAGCCATTTGAGAAAATATATCTAGAATTTTTTTAATTTAATAAATGACTTCTTTTATCATATCCTTAAATTGTAGTTTCTATAGTAGAATTAAAAATTTAAACAAAGTAGATTTTGTAAACACACTGTTTTTTCTTATCACCACGTCTTAATATCCTTTAGGGCTATATGCTTATGAACTAGTTATGCTAATGGTCTTTTAGGAAATTATGAGGGTTATATTTAGAAGAAGTATACTCAAATTTGCGTGAAGGGCAAGTGGAAAACTGTTTTGTAAATACCACCCTCAATACACCCAACCGATATTCGAACCTCAAGCTCCCCGTCATCGGTAGTCAATTTTACTGCAAGAGTAGCGCGTTAATCCACGCAGCCACCAAAGTGGGTTGAAAACCGATGGATTGCACTTACACTGTACGAAGATTACAGCTGGTCCACTTCTGATCTTTCCTTCACTGTTGGATGCTGCACAAGAGTATTCTCCAGCAGATTCTTTGATAAGCTTTCTCAATTGTAGTGATCTTCCTGTGGGATAGATTCCTTCCGACTCATCATAATCAAGGATGTGATCCTAGAATCATAATTAATTTAAAAAATAAAATTTTAAAATAAATACCTTATAAATTTAAATTATTACTAAATATATATTTTAAATTTAAGGTGGGTGTAATGAGATCTGGTTTATTACAAAACAAATTTTTAGATAAAAAGTGTCTTTAACTTGGGTACAAACAGGTTGTTAGTAACTGTATTTTAATTGTGTTTTGATATTATTCTCATAAAATGGTGCTGTTCAATTAACACCAATAAGTTTAGACATAGTTTTAAAGAAGAAATAATAGGCACCTAGGAAATATTTTGATTCAAATATAGGGTAGCAAATAAACCAACCTTACTAATTAAATATTATCGAATAATTTTTGTTGAATCCAATTGTAGATAAATTGGAAATTTGTTAATTATACATTGCTTTTGCTTTATTATTTATTCTTAACAGTGTAAAGATATTCGAATTTAATATAACATTTCAGAATATATTTGTTTCTTATATTTAAATAAAATATTAATTCACCCTCTAACACAGTGATTCAAAAAATATGAATATAATATGGTTTTATGTATATTGTATGTATTATTAATATTTTATACGATAATGCAATTAAATATGCGTCATAATTTATTCAAAATAGATATTTATAACATCTTGTAACACAAAATCATAAATTATTAACAAAGATAAAAATTATAACATTAATGAGCCCACAATTATAAAGTTAGATATAAAATAATTATACAATAGATTAAACCAATATTTTTTTGTTCAATAACTCGTTCAATGGCAAGTTTTAGACAGCCTCGAGATTAGACGCACACAAACACACGGACATTTTTATTCAAAGAAAACAATTACTTAGATTTTCACGTGAAGACATTTTTAAAGTTTTAACCAGCTCCCTCAAATTATTTTGGAAAAAACACAATCCCTTTTTTAAGTACTAGACCTAAGAGTAAGACTGAGGTAAACGTGTATTCAATTTAAACCTTAGTTTGTTTCAATACAAGTGAAGATGCTTTCACCCCGAGGGTAGCCCAAACTCCAAACACGCCTTAAAACTTTAATCAATTCCAACCCCCAGCTGTTAGGGCGGATGCGACACGCATAAACGATTTTTCAATTTTAAGACCAGGAAACTAAAATCAGCTTAAAAGTAATTCCCTACAGAGAAGACGGTTGAAGGAAGTCTACAGTCACTTCAAGTATCCTATAGAGTGCTAAAAACAAAGAAGCCTTCAACATGTGCAATATTTGGATGAATTTAATTGAAATATATAACTGAATTTTTATTATGGTTGTGTATTTTCTAAACACGAGAGTTAAAATTACACCAAAACACTTTTTAACTATTTTTTCATCATAAAAATGAAATCTTATACCTTATAGATTTTTTTTTAGCACCGCGTCTTACTACCCGTTCGGGTTATACGCTTAAGTACTAATTACACTAATGGATTAGGAATTGGGACGGTTTGAAAAACCACCCCCAGTTCACCCGACCGAGATTCGAACCTCGATCTCCCCGTCCTCGGCAGTCGGGCTCAACATGACTAGCGCGTTTGCCAACCACGCCACCGAGGCGGGTTAATATTTTAATTAATCTAAGATAAAGCATCCTTAGTCTCCCTTTATTAATTTGTTAGATTAAAACACTAATATATATTAATGGTTTGAAAAATCTATAAAAGTTAAAATATTGATATTAAAACCCGGTAAAGGCTCATTGGTCTCTTATGTAGCTATAAGCTACTTTGTATAAAAAAAAACAATACTTAATTAAAAGAACAGAACCCTTAGAAAAAATTGTTAAATATATATTATTCACTGCAATAACATTTATTTTTCTGACTACTCGTTTTAGTAAATATCTGGGCTATATTCACTTAGATACGTGGGGATGTTAAAATTTTAATTTATTGAAATGCACTACTATTTACGTCTGAGAATAACCACAATAAATTTATGAAAGTAAGTACCTCCATTACACCAGGATATAATTTGAACCACTGACGTCCAAATCACTGCAAACCAAACTGGATGAATCAGATATTAAGTCCACTTGCTCACAAGAAAATAGTTTTAACATATTAATACAATATATAATATTGATTATATTATGTTTTATTACATATTTAAATTACTACTATTACTAAGAAAAACATGTGCAGCTCTTCCAATAAATGTTTTATTATAAACAAAATACAAATTCGGCCATTTCCCCAAGAAAGTGTGTATACCATCTAATCCGTAAGCTTATAAGCCGTTGTTTGGAAGTTTCGTTAATTTTTGAGTGGTTGTCTGATGAGAAGAAAACAGATGTTGTTAGAAAAGAAAGTAAACTTTTCCTTGAACAAACTTGAGGAGAGTAGTGTAAGATGGAGGGCCTCCTCTTTCCTTCTACTCTTTTTATTTCACGATATATATTTTTACACCCCGTGCTATGAAAACCTATGATTACATTCTTAAAAAGTAGCTAACTAACTAGCTAGCTAACTTAAAAAACACTCGTACACATACAAGTTTACTTATTAATATAACCTAATCACATGTACTGTACGACTAAATAGCCACGTCCTCTTTTTCAATTAACTTATTAATCAATTTTATAGAAAATCATTTCAAATAGATTTATTTTGTCTTTAAATCATTCATAAATTTAAAAAGATTTTCAAACAAATTTTTGTTTAAATAACCTTATTAAATGCATAAATATTTTATTTTTATATATATATTAATAAACAAAATATATTAATACAATCAATATATATTTATTTATTATTCTTGTTAAATTTATTAAAGCTATTAATTTAATGAATAAATTTCTTTGAATGTATATAATATGCATTCGTATATTAACTAGTACACTCTACTCCAACATCAGTCAATGTTAAGGATATAGTTATAGCAAGATGTTTTATTATACTTAGAGCATAGTGGATAGAGATGCCAGCATTAAAACAAAATAATCTAATATATACATATATATCTTCCACCTGTCACAAATTGGACATAATTAATGTATTGTACACTAGCCTAAATAATATAAACAATTTAGAGATGCTTAACTTCTTGGCAATGCGCTATTTATTGATATACTTTAATGAAAAAAGACTTCAATTTTTCACAAAACTATGTGTTCGTAATAATAATAAACAGTTGCCCAGGACCGTGTCTGGTAATTTGAATCCCGACTTCTTAATCAAAGGAAACGTGATCCTAACACCTTTGCAGATTCAGCCACCTTGGATAGTTTTATAGTATAAATGATTATGATAATTTATATTATTCAATAGGTACTAAATTATTTATAAAAAGTGAAAGCTAAGATCGTATGGACTTGTATATAAATACTATAATATTATATTAATACATTTTTCAGTTGCGAAAAAAGATCTTTTATACCTAGATAAAATGTTTTTTTTTCTTGAGCTCTTAGATCTTATGGCGAATTGAAACCTAATCACTCTTAGGTCCACAGAAATGGAAGGTAGCCCACAGTTTAGATTAGTATTTTAAGGCTTTCAGCCACTACCGGTTCCAATTTTCATTACTAATCTCTGCGTTTAATTTTATTTATTAAAATACTATATTTTATTAATATTAATCTCATCAACTCTGGTGATCCAAATTTGAAATTTTATGTAAGGAATAAAATATTTATTTTAAAATATAAGTTCATTAAAAGTTGAGTAGCTAACTATCATATATAAAGTTCAAAGTTGTTAAAATTAAACAGATATAATATGCTCATACATTTTGTACAAAGATTATGGATTTATTCTTGTGTTTAACCATTATTGTTTTATTTAATTTGCTAAATATCGATCTCATTAATATATTATATACTATAAATATTTAAATATTAATTTGTCCTTAGTAAAATATGTTTATATTCAATTATCAATTCTAATGATTTCCTTGTGTGTGAGTATAATTCTTTAGTGCTTTGTGGTTTGTAGTTTATAGAGTTTAATAAATAATCAAGTAATCTTGCTTCTCTAACATGTCTACTAAACTAAGTGGCTTGGTTAACACACTGGCTCTAAGGTTGGAAACGTTAGCTGACGTTACATAGAAAATCACGTTTATCAACCAACCCATGGCGCTAGAAACTAAAGGAAAGAGAGGGAAATACAAAGCCAGGGGTAATATCTCCCTACAGGTCAATTCTATTAACCTCTTTAAAGATTGGTCGACGTCTGGTGCTTCAAGTAGCGTGTCCCGGGTTTCCTTGTCACACGGCAGTCTCGACTCCGTCACAACAAGGGGACGACGTGACTTGACGTGACGTGGCTTTGACGTGTGACGACGCGACGCCCGGCGCCACACCATGACGCGATCCATCATCCGAACTCCCCCCCTCCCCACTGCCACCCCCTTCCTAGCTCCCAGAGTACCCCTCCAATATTCATCTAGACGAGCTTAGAATGGGGCATGCTTGTACTGCTGTACGTTGTTTTTTTTCGCTATCTCCGTCTGATGTAAAGCAAGGAGTTAAGGAGGTTGATTATGTAAAGTGGGTGAAAAGGGCGCCCTTTCTTCTAGTTAGTTGTACTTTCGACTGGTAATACTTTTTTTTAACCCATAGTCAGGAAGTAAGTAATTTTGTAGTGATGTATTTGGGAATATATCTAAAGTCTCGTGATACATTCCATAAATCTGTCAAATATAAATATATAATAGTTTATTAACGACTCAATTGAAAGGTAAAATCATAAAAAGAGTTCTAAAATAATGAATGCACCCCCATTCACTTAGAGCAGGATGTAAAATCCACAGCTAGGAATATTTGAGAGAAACCAACTTTGATGTACCCAATTATGATTCGAACTCAGATTCACACACCAAGGGTGACATGCTTTAATGTAGTTTAAGGTGGGATAGAATGGGACGCAAGAAAAAGACAGTGTTTTTGATGATAATATGGCAAAGCAGTATTATGTCATAATACATAGTATTTTTCTCCAGTACAAACATATAGTTTTATTTTCTTCAAATGGTGACCTCAAAATTTCTTGAATAGGTTTTCTTTCAAGGTGTTCTGGAATTTAATGAGAACTTTTTCTCTTTATTCAAAAAGTTTGTTAGATAATGCCACTGTGCTCATGACAGATATTTAAGAACTGTTGATGTCAACACTTGAATAAAATTAAACTTAAGTTTTTTGTACTGTAGCAATATTCTATTTATTTTGGACAAAATAAATGTTTTTCCATAAAAACTGAAAAAAAAACACTGAACTTTTCTTGGGTTCCCTTACATCCCACCTTAAGTGTTGTATATCTTTTTTAGTGTTGTTGTGTTTGACTAAATACATAATTGTATACCATTAAGATGTGTTTATGTTATTTGTCAAATTTATTAATGAAAGATATTAGTAAGTTTATACAGGGTGTAGAGGAAACAATTAGACGATCTATTCCGAGGAAAGTGATGGACAACGGGCTGAGGTTTGTCTAACGTCCAGTGAAGCTCACATCAGAGACATTATCTTCAAGAAATTAAAAATTATGGTAAGCAGTTTGCTTTTATTTAGCTAGTGAATATTTACTTTTCAATTTAAGTGTTAATTTTCAAGTTACTAACTGTCTAATGGTTTCAGCCCCACCTTGTATACCTAATCATATTTTAATTCCCCACTAAAGAATTATTGTGATAGTAAACATTTTCTAACTCGATATTATAATGATTCTTTTTAAGTTTTAAGTGTGACCAAACCCAAAATATGTCGGTTTTGAAAGATGTCTGTCCTAAAGTTAAGGAGTCTATTTGTGTGACCTTGGGGCAGGATCCAAAACGGTTAGATGGAATTGTTGTTCAAACCTTTTAATAACATGTAATATGTAATATTTAGTATTCATATCTATATATCTGACTAATCCTTAACTAAAGGATATCTTATAGATAGCATATTTTGAATACTTTAAAATAAAATATTGCCTTACCATTTTGTTTAAAATATTTATCTTGAAAATATTTGTCATGAAAAATTTCATTAAATAGTAAAATTTAATGGAAAGTTTTAATTTAAACCTAGTATACTGAAATCAGTATTTAAAAACCTGAAATATTTTTAAAATGGTTCCAACGATTTTGTTTAAAATAAGTTTTATTGATGATTTATAAATAAAAATAAATATTTCCCCCCCCCAAAAAAAATTGTTTTTAAGACATTTTACTTAAGAATCTTTCCTGAAAAATTTGTAATTCAAAAAGTTATCCAATGGTTTTAATGAAAATTGGTATTATGTGAGTATAGTCTAATTAAATAATAAATAAAAATGCATGTTGATTTTTATAAAAAAAAGTTAACTGTATTTTAGTGATAAAAGATTGAAGAAAGTTCGAATTTTTTATATTACGGCATTTACGATTTAGTTCTATATAGTTGTATAGAAGTTGTTTTACAAGAAAAATAAGAAATTATTTTTAAGTTTTGAAAATAAGTAATTTGAGGAAATTAGATGTTTTTTTTGCAGTGTGTTTTACTACCCATTTGGGATGTACGCATATATACTTATTTTTCTAATGCGTTATGGATGATGATAGTTAAATTTAAAGGAAGTGCACCTACATTTGTTTTGATGGAGAGTGGAAAACCACTCTCAATTCAACTCACGGAGATAAGAACCAAGATTTCCACATAATAAGTAGTCTTCTCTACTCTGAGAGTGACAGTTAAGTGACATCATGTAAACACTAAAACGGGTAAATGATTATGAATGAATTAGTTTCAAGCAAATGGTTGGAAATGCTTTTTTTTAAATCTATATTTGAGGAGAGTTTATTAAAATTTTGCTCACAAAACATATATTTTTCTAAGTGTAGTTCCAAGCTATAATAGACTAGATGAGAAAGTTTGCACGATTATATCATACCATTTAAATATATATTTATTGAATCATTCGTTTTAATGAATGTCATTATTTTCATTTCAACTCGCTTGGATTGTATTTGAAATTTAAATCTATTCAATATAAAAAATTGGACTTAAAAATGACATGGAATAAATTGATTTAACATCAAAGACATAAGCATTCTCGCAAGATGTGATCCTAAGAATACATTTAGAAAAGTGGGTTTAGTCAAGTACGAATGAAAACTTTTTGGATCATCATGTTTTGACTAACTTGTGTGCGTTCAGACTGAGATAGCATGCTGAATCGCGTAATATGCCCTACATAAAGGTAAAATGATTTCACACTTCAATTAATAAGATAACTTTAACTGGATCAATGAAAACTGTCAAGAAATAAATGGAGGAATATCTAAAGCTAAATGTACACGAATAATCTACACTGCTATCGTTGTCAGGAATGATTAAGTTATTTTTATTATTATGTCTTCTGTCTTACGACAGGTTCATTACTTTAGTCAGTGAATTTAGACTACCAATACGCCCTGTCCTGTGCCTCATCCTTGAGCTCCCAGACTTTTATTCCTTCCTTCAAGTCATCTACTATGTGAATCCTACTTCTTCATAAACTCATATTCCCTTTAGCTTTTCTTCTATAACATTCTGCACAAGAAAGTTATTTCTATGGATGTGTCAGTTTACTTTGTTTCGAATAACCACATTCAAAATGGTTCTATTCTCATCCAATCTTCTTAGGACATCTTCATCTGTCATTCTGTATGTCCACATTTTCAAATGTTCTCTAGCAGCACATTTCAAAGCTCTCCAATATTCCTATTCAATTTTCAATCTTCCTAAGAGTCCAAGTTTCTGCTCCATACAACACGATGCTCCAAATATAGTATTTCTTCATTTTCTTCCTCAGTTCAAAATTCAACTGGCTGTTCAGCAGTAACCTGATCTGGTTGAGAGTGTCCTTGGCCATGGTGATCCTTGACCTAGTTTCTTTGGTGCAGTAGGCATCCTTTGTCAGAAGACCTCCCAAATACTTGAACTGCTATATGATTTCCAACTCCTGGTTTCCAATTAAGATTTTCAGCAGCTTTTAATCTTTTGAAATCACCTTTTTTGATTATTTAATGTTGATCTCCGTGCCATATCATCTCCCTATCTCCACCATTCAGTCCATAATTTCCAACTGATCTTTATTTTTGGGCAGCATTGCTAGACCATCTGCATATTTTATTGTGTTGATTACGTATCAACCTATGCTGAAATTGCCACATATCTCCATGGCTTCACTCATCAGCCACACTCTATACAATTAGTTAATAATTGGGTGACATAAAATGTTGGCTATATAAATATAATTCCTTTCATAAATAGTGTGTGTTTACTAACATACAATATTTAATGAGTATTTTGAAAACATCAAGCAAAGTTGTTTTGTTATTAATATATATAAAATATACATGTTTTTATATTTTTATTAAAAACTGAGATTTTGAACTAACCTATAAAAGATAAGGACTAATATAATATATAAGTTTGCTCAATACCTTACCTCCCATCTTGACTACACTAATGGCAAGGAAATAATTGTTAAATTTTTGATTCAAGAGTCTAAGTATAATCTTCTGTACCTAAACATCGATGTAACCTATAAACTGCTATACTGCCAAGTAATGCACATATTTCCATAATAGCTACTTGTTTCGCTTATAGCTCTCTTGATAACTTGTGGTACATATGGTACTTGTCGACTTGTATTGAGCTTGTAACTTAAACATTTCCCGTGAGTACAAGGAATTAGAAATATAAAGATATAAACGCGCCAAAGTCTAGACTGGAGTAGTTTCGGAATGAACTTCAACTCCCCACGGTCGACTGAATAATTCAGAAGAGAGCACCTCCCTCTCCCCTTCTTTCTAAAAACACACTTCCTTTTATTCTCTGTGTGCACAAGAAAAACTCCAAGCTCCATTTCCTTCAGTCTCTGTTGTAGTCATTATGTCATATTTTTCTCAGCAACCTCCACGTAAGTACAGGAGTATATGGGGTTAGGCAGGAGTTTTCCTTTCGGCAGTGGGGGCGGTTAAAAGAGTCCAGGGAAAGCAGAAGAGGGGGCTGTGTTTTGAGTTGTGTGGCTCCCAGATGGTGGCGCTGCCAAGTGAACGCTTTGAAAATTATGATGTAAAGATTTTGCTATCTCATATATTGTGAAAATAGGTGTGATGAAAAAATACGGGAGACTAAAAAAATGGGGAGGGTTAATATTTTTAGTTATTTCTTATGAGTCATGAATAAGAAATGAAAAGAAAAAAAAAGGACATTTTAAAGCTTTATATGTCTTTGAAATTTATATATTATTAGTTTTTACCATAATTTTTAAAGTTAAAGGTCACTCATTAGTGTTAAAAAATACAACAAAAATTATATTAAAGTTTAAAAAAATAGTATTTAAAAAAAATAGATTTACAGATGAGCTGCTATAGTTGTAGAGTATTTTACTAATCTTAAACAAAGTTATATATTGGGAAATTTTCTATAGAATGATGCCTTAATTAAATTTCTAATTAAATGTTTACTCTTAATAATCTATCAACCTTTCATGTTTTGAGGTGTTGATGTCTAAGAAATTAGTAGTATTATTTTAGTATGGTTTTATGTAAATATATATATGCTGGGGGTGAGATTGGAAGAAAGCAGGATACTTATATAGCCTATATATTTTGAGAATATGATATCTAGATGGAGTAATCCTCACTAAAAAAGCATAAATAATAGCTTTGGCTATTTGATTCTTTAATATGTAATCCCTTACAATTATTTTAATTGTACGAGTGGCAGCAATAAGCCATCTACCGAGTTGAAGGTGGCTGCGTTATCTGATAGCTCGTAATCTTAATAAAATCACACATTTATAGCTGATTATTACCGCACACAGACTCCGCCTTAATATATGAGTGAAGAATGACCATGAGCACGGGAGTATTCCTGGAAAGCTCAGTGGTTAGAGCTTTGACGTACTAATCCAAAGGTAATGGGTTCTATTCCCATATCCAGGTGTCATTTTTCAATTTTCAGAATATGATATCTAGCTGGAGTAATCCTTACTAAAAAAGCATAAATAATAACTTTGGGTATTTTACTATTTATGTGTAAGATAATCTGAGTAGAAAACTAAAACATCCCAAATTAAAGGTGACAATTGATTAATATTATTAAATACTCTAAGGTAACATTTATTTTGACACGTGAAACGGTGGCTGCATGATCTAACTAAGGCGTCACTAGACTTCTGATGATGGAGTGATTTGTGTTCGAATTTCATATGGCTGTGAATAGAGTGTTTTTTCCTAAATGATTTTAGACTCTTTATCCTATAATATTAGGGTTTACCTTCTTTAAATTCAACCTTCCTTATCCCTATTTTTTTATCATCATGGTGCATATTCTTATAAATTGAACAGCTTGTTAGACGTCGCACTAAAAATACATATCTTATATATATATATATATGATAATCTTAATATGTACGCTAATATCGTTTACAACCACATGATTGTCTGTTTTATTATTTAATGATCTAATAATAGTTGGTATGATATATTATTATATTATTCAATATTTCAATATTCAAACAAACAAATATATGGTTGAAAGCTTAACTATGTTATGCATATCAAGATTTCCGAAATTTATTAAATCTTATTATTATTTTATAATGGATATATCATGTTTAATCATGTAAGTTCTAGTATACAGCCCACCCTGACATTTATTCACGTATTTTTACACATTTGATACCAATCCTTGTACATATTATGATTAGGCTTTATAAAAATGATATTGACTTATTAGGACGCTTTCAAATATTTATTGCTCCATGCCCATAAATTATGATCTTTTGAATTAACCATTTTTGTTAATACTACCATGGTTTTTGAATTTATACATATCTATAATATGATTTATTTAAATTACAATATAAATAAATGGTAGGATAAAGTCATATTTACTTTCTCATATTGTGTATTATAACCTGGAAAGTTATTATCATAAAAAGGTTTTATGTAAACTATCTTTAAGTAAGTTTTCCTTAGAAAAATTAACATATCAATATTTAATCAAAATAAAAGTTCTAATATAAACATTTTATACAAAGATATTGTTGAAAACATTTAATAATACAAATTTTCAGAAATCACCGATTCGTTAGATATCTTATAGTTATTGATGCTTGTAAAATAAATATATCTTGTTTATCATAAAAAAAAGATCTATATTCCAGTTTTTAACAAGGCTTAGAAGGTGGTTTTTAGATGGATTTCAATTTTTGTTCTATAATCTGTCTTAAGTAAAATACACTTTTTAGATATACAGTATTTTCAATAATTTCAAGTAGTCCACATTATTTTAATGTTAAAAAAATAATGACTTTTCAAAATGTCCCAATATTTCCAGAGAATTCTTCTTTATTAAATTATTATTAGACTAAATGTTCCTAGAAAGACCCATTCATACAATAATTACCATTGTTGAAATGTACCAAATACCCATTTGAAACCAAATCTTGAAGAATATTTTCTATAAATTTCAAATTTGTAAGAAATCGATCAGCAGTAGGCAACCCTTTAAATAATCTATCCCGTAAAACAAGTATAGAATTTAATTTTTAATATTAAGCACACTTTAGATACAATACATAATAAAGTATGTATATATATTTAGAAAAAGAATAGTTTTAAAAATATTATTTTTTAAACTACTTATAACAATAAATATATACCAAATATATATATATATATAGTGCTATTTTTTATGCTAAGCTCTCCGTTAATATTCCTTAAAAAATAAATTTTTTAGCGTGTTTTAAAAATGTTTAACATAAAAATCATTCATCAGTAAAATACACTTAAATTAAAGGTTGGGATATGAATCTTATAAAAAGTATTCCAGATTTATAGCCGTTTTATACAAATTATTTTTTTATGTAGATTCTAAGACAGAACTGGAGGACAAACAAAATTGTAGAATTTTGTTATTTTTTTGTTGTTGGTACATAAAATCTAAAGATTCATCATAATCTAGATGTAAAACATTTTCACCATCGTAATACCTTCTGTTTTATGATATAGTAACAATTTAACGTTGACTATTTATTTCGAGAATGATAAGTGAGATAGAAAATGTGTTTGATCTTACCTTATTGCATCTAAATAGTTGTGGAACTTGCAAAGATGTTATGTAATAAATATTATCTTTGGGTTATGGATCAATTAAAAAGCTTAAAATATTGTTAATATTTTATGTGATTTATATTTAGGCTACTACAAATACTATCAGAGACCATAGAAGTAATCATAAACATATTTGTTTAGTTGGTATTACGATTGTTTGCCGATTTAAAAAAAAATCCGATTTTATTCTTAGAAAGGTTAATATTTTAGAATTCTTAAATATATGTCTGCTTCCATTTTACTAAATGGCAGATTCAAAGCCAAAAGTGGTTGGTTTTTCCGTTTACACTAGAACTATCTGGCTCAAAGCCAAATTTGCAAACTAAGATTTAGGGCTAAATATGAAATAATTTCAGTCTATCTAGAAGACTTGTTTTAAGGGCTGTTATCAAAAAATATATTTTTAATGTGAGTACTATTTTAGGTAACTATGAAAAGACTAACAATATAAGTGTTTATTTTATTAATTCAACGTTTAAAAAACAATTTAATTATTGAGTAAATATTTATTCAAACATATTCTAAAAGAAAATGCGTGCCATCCTGGTACCACATTTGAAAATCAGCACAGGTTATTCGTACAAGATGCTATGCTAAATGCTGAGGGATAATATGGTATAAAGCAGATAATATGTACTTGCATTTGAATAGGGGAGAATGGTAATATATATATATATATGAAAACACACCATTAATTCATGTGAATAATAATGTAATCCCAAACTTACCATCACTGGTAAACCAGACCAGATGAGCTACGCTCTAGACCATGGCGTGGTAATCAAAAAAGTTATAGTCACTAAGTTTAATAATGAACTAAGATACGTCTTCCAACCCGCATTTAGAACACAACCAGGGACTGTAAAATAAAACTAAACTCCTGTAATAATTTACAAGATCTGTACCAAATGGTCGAGTACTTCTATTTAGTAAAAATTACTTTTCTATTTTATGATCAGTTAAAGAGAAAATAAAGAGGAGAATGAACAAAGAATAGAAAACGATGCAAAACCATGTAGGAGTATGTTAGCGTATAAAAGGCATCATATGCACATGGTCTCATTTTGTGGAAGAAAGGGGGGATTGTAGGGGACTTGGTTGTGCCCACCTGCTACCCCCCCCCGCCCCCAATCGCTC
>CABFWO010000941.1:19538-64146 GCA_902155825.1 Timema genevievae | reverse complement strand
CCCCCCCAATCGCTCTCCCAGCTAAAATCTCTTTTTAAATTATGTTACGCAGCGTAACAACCTTTGTAGCAAATCTCAAGCATGAAAAAACAAACAAAAATAACTTTTAAAAAAAAATATCTCCAGCCAATAGCGAAGGTTATAGACTTCTTGCATTTCTCGGACTTGAGAAAAGAATCTGCTAAATCTTTCCAGCCAAACCCTTTCTGGATGTTTTTTTTTCCATCCACCCCCTTCTCCTCCTCCATCTTTTCTTCTCATAGCAAGTTACACTCTACAATCACAATTCAAACTGTAGGTTGAACTGGGAGAATTTTCAGCCATACACTCTTTTTATACCCCACTGCACCCCTCTCTACACACACACACACACTATCCCGCCACCCACTATTCTTTGTGCGACTGGTAACAAAAGCTCTTCTATGGTTCTATGGGTGCCTCAATAGAATCTAATGGAGGGCCATTTTTCAGCTTGCCTTGCGTCCTGCCCAGTGTACTACGCACGTTATTAAATCCACACTCTACTTCTAGCTAGATGAGGAAGTCGTTACTATCCTCAATGGATAACGTCTGAGACCACAAATAAAAATATATTTTATGTGACATCATATATGAGATGAATGTCTATATTTTGCTGTCTCTCTTGTGCTGTTTGTTTTCTAAAAATTACGGATGCATCTGAGGCGTAGAAAAATGTATACTGTTGTATATATAATTATGGGAGCTGAAGTAGGTGGCAAAGGACAGGGTGCACTAGCGGTCTAGGTTCACTGAAATAAGGAATGGATCTGTCGTAGGATAGAAAACCTAATATTAATAATGTAACAAATAGCCTTAAAATGAAAAATATATTATTAGAAACAAATTTATTTTATTATAACACTTGTTAATATCTATAATATAGGTAGTCTAGAGTTTTTAAAACCAAAGCAATATTTTTTTAAAGTTAATTCCGTTTAGAAATGTTCATGTAAACGTAATTTGTGTTACCTATATTTAACTTATCAGTGAAATATTATTGTAATACTGAGCATGAGACTTCTTAATATAGCTTGAATGTTAATTAATAAATCATAAAATATATTATACAAGCTGTAATTTAAATTGTAAAATTTATATCAGTACTTCACCATGTCTAGAATAATTAATTAGCACAATAAAAATGTTGGGTTTAGAAATTGATCAATGAATCCACAGAAACTATATTGTTTGTTAAAGCTAAAAATAGGTTTGTAATGAAGAATAAGATAAACTTTTGTTGAATCATTAGTTTTGTATGCTTTATTTGGAATTTTTACAGAACCATCATTCACAGGTTCATCATCAATAAGTAATATTTTTCAAGCAAATCCTTTTACTCACGCTAGCTTATGTTTATTCACTATTAACAATGATACGTTCATGTAGTCAGCATAGTTGAAAACGTTGACCATATTTCAAGTTCAGATGGAGTCCATTCCAATCTTAAATTGCAGTTCATACTCTTATAGGCCCTTAATATTTATTTTTAGCACTGTGATCTCCCCATTAGATTTCATCTTTTTATTCCCTCCACTCCATATTTGCAATTTTGTTGCTTGGAAATTAAAATAGATTTTTATGAAACATTAGTGTATTATACAATATATTGTTCACTGATGCATCTAGTGAAAGCAATAAAAACTAAATAAAAACAATATCTTTAATCTAAATATTTGCCTTTTAACTCAGTGTAAATAATTTCCCTACACATCACAATATAAGAGAATGCTTCCAATTTTGATGTAAAGCTGACAATATTATGGTAGAAGTAGAAATAGTTGTGAACAATGCCTGCAAATTCTAAAATGTATATCTTTTAAATTACTAAACTAAATGAAAGTTTTGTTGTAAACTTTTTTCTTTTGATTTTATGTGGGTGTATTATGTTAAATAAGTTATAATAATTGCTCGAATTTACTTTTGGAAAACTCCATGGGGTATTGGCAGCTCCCATAATTATGTGGTGACGATTTTAAGTTGCAGATTTTGTAGCTGGATCTTCACACTGGCCAGTCTTGAATAGCACAGACTTGTAAGATACTTATGACGTTGAAACTGCAGAGTTATTTCAGTTCATCCCATCTACATAAAATCAATTGATAAAACGTTCAGTCAATTTTACATTAACATGAAAAAAAAATTGTACTTTTACGTTTGTATGATTCAATAGACAGGATTTAATTGTAATTTCCGAGACAATGTTAAATATTTTAACATTTATTTTATGTGAAACAACAATTTACTATAATACTTTTGCGTGATGAAAACAGATAGCCACAACAGAGGTCAATTGGTCCTAGCCAAGACATTATACTCTAATTACACTCAGGTCAGGGTTCCAGTCTTGGTTGAATTCACTGGCATGAATCCAACACCTCACCACAGTTGTTAGCACCTTTGCCAACTAAGCTGTAAATCCCGGGTTCCAACCGCATAGTGGTCAAATATTTATTTTTGGCAAACTTGTCGGAAATGAGACTTTAGATTTTTTTTTGTTATTATTAAGCTAGTTTTAAATTCGTGTGTCTATATAATCCGTGTGTTCCAAAATTATGCGTAAGTACACCTAATAGTAATCCAATTCTCTGTAGTTGGCCTAAGCGAGGGATATTTTTATAGTTTTAGGCAAATACCAGTTCATTTACTATTAACAATTTTACTCCTCATGGATGCATTACATCTTTGATTCAAATTAATACAAGTTGTAAATAGTTAAAACACATAATCTATACGTAGCACTACGTGTAATTCATAATATAGCTCTGATCAGCTTAGCAAAAATGAATCCCAACTGATAAGAGTCAAAAATATCAACCAATATTCTCTTGTAAAGTTAAAACACATTTATTTGAGGTTACACAAGAAGTAAATCTACCAGTCACGAACTGTTAATATAGAGTTTCAGCCATCATTTTGGTTCAGGAATTTGTGGTGTTTGGCGATATAATAATAGTTTTTATCCATCGTAAAACAAATATTATAAATTTCATATTATATAATAAACAGTCTAATAAGGTGTGTATAAGTAAAGTCTGTTTTTAAGAAAGTTCACACCCATTCATTTGGTTAGAGCAAGGGGAATCCATTTATTTTAACTAAATTGTGAAAACCATCTTCGGCTTGAAATTACAGAATGCAGACCGCAATATACCCACAGTAGATAATTTTGTGCAGTGTATATATAAAGCGAATTCATTACAGGATGTTTAACTCGAACTTTGCTTCTGAGTTTCACTTATTTAGTTTTAAAGTTATATGTGAAACTCAGGGGCTGAGAGTGGGCGAAACAACCTTTAGAATAATATTAAATATTTTTTTGTATAAATAGTCATGTTATTACATCTGTTAATCATGGTTATAGCTGAATCTAAATAACATATTCTTTAAATTGAAAAATAAAACCTGTAGGCTATATGGTTATCAAAACCGGGACCTTTGACTTAGTACGTCAATGCTCTGACCACTGAGCTATCTAAGAACGATCCCGTGGCTGGGGTCATTATTCACTCATAATTTAAGACATATCCTTGGATGGACGTATGGAAATCGTCCATTACATGTGTGTCAGCAACATATGTGTACTATTTCCACACGTCCATTTCAGACTCTGCCTTAATATATGAATGAATAATGACCCTGGTCACGGAACGAATCATGGATAGCTCAGTGGTTAAGCTATGGTATACTAAGCCAAAAGTTCCCCGATCGATTCCCGTGTTTAGGCGTCATTTTTAAACTTAAGGATTATTAAATACATAAACCAAACTTCAGATGTATTGCTTTAACGTGTATAAGCTTCGTATTGCTTGATAAGTTTCTATTATAAAAATGGTATATCTGGCCCAAACGGATAAAATATTTAAGAATCAAATAGCCGAAGCTATAATGTATGCTTTATGGTTAATGCTTTATGCTTTATATATAAAATATTGCCAACGTTTGCTTCGTAGGACTAATACTTAAATTTCAGAGTTGAACGACATTTAGTGGTGTTAGCTGTTGACAATAAGGGCACGTTTCAAATCCCATGTGAGTGTAATGATGGTGATTTTTAGTTTAATTTATATTAAAAAATATACATTTACTTTAAACTCTACCTTAATAATCCCTACCCAATTATCGTAATAGACAGACAGAAAGGCGTGGAGAACAAAACCAACATACGTGGGTGGCCTACATAAAAATAGATACAACTTACAAACGTCCATAAAAGCTGGTTTTATATATATATATATATAATCTGGTTTTATATATATATATATCACTTTTTCTTGATATTTGTTCATGTTATACGCTTATGAGAGAGTCGGGTTGAAAACATGATAGCCATCAAGGATTTAAATTGCATATTTTCACTATTTAAACATCTATAAAGTCCTGAAATCTAGCTATAAGAAATAAGTAAAATATTCATGGATATTTGTTATCCTCAAGGTATATAAAAACAACTTGTAGTTCAACTGGTATTCAAACAAAAGTCACTGCTAACATATTTTGTCGTCAAATGAGGTTTATCATGTTTTTGACCCAACCCCCTTGTATATGATAGTTACAGTAATGGTGGAAGTATGAGGAAGGAAGAATTTTAGAGATAATCTACCAGCATTTGTGTTGGATGAGAGAGGAAAAACCACTAAGGGAATACCTCCAGCAATAATCGTGATTTGGACCCAGGAACAACAAAATGTATAAAAATAATACGTTATAATTTTGAATAAAGAATATTAGCCGTATAAAATTAAATGAATGTTAACTCTGTGGTTTAAGACCGCAAGCAAGCTATACCGACCGAGCGATGATAGTGCTAGCATTTGGAGATAGAGGGTGTATTATGTTCAGCACAACGATTCTTATGGCCATCAATCTCAGTTTTAATGTATCTATTTAGATCAGTTGAAGGTCTGTTAAATTAAATGTTAATAGTGGTTTATTGAATGGGTTAGCTTCAATAGTTAAGACTATTAATATTTTGATCCTTCGCCTCAATATCCATTTGACCAGCCACACATATAATAGTTTAGTGAGATAGTGTGTCTGAATTGGTTTTAAAGGGTAAGTTTATACTGAATGAAATGGAACAATTTACAAGACGTACAGTACCATCAAATTAACCTATTTCTGGCCACAGCAAGCCATCTACCTAAAAAAAAATTGAAAGTACACTAATTTAAGATTAAATTTAAAACAAGTTTTCTTATTCTAAAATCAAAATATACTAACACGCTTTATGTTTCCTAGCAACTGTTCAAGAAAGTTAATCCATCCCTAACGTAGGATATTTAAACTAGCGAAGTAACTGATCAAAATTTAGTTTTTTCATCTTTTATTTAATAAACTGATCATTGTATCCAAAAATGTGCCCATGATTAAATCAAGAAAATGTTTTTGAAAACCTTAAGATATATTTTACTATAGGTGGGATTTTATTTTACTAGTAGATTAATAAATGAGATTTTGATATAAAGTATATACAAAATTTTTTCGCATAGATATGTTTATATATTTAAGTCCTTGTTTATATAAAAGTCCGTTAAGATTGTAAATTAAAACCATTAATTTGTTATTGAATTTAAATCTTACCTGATGATGTTTAGGAGAGTATTTTAATTAAATATATATATATTAGTAATATTCATTATAGTTGTAATTACTATACAATTAAAATGTTATATTAACGAGTATGTGTGTAAAGATCTACATTTAAAACTGCAAAGTATCGACTCGTGTGGAATAATTTGGAATTAATAATCCCTTTTACTGCTGTAACATTCCCTGAAACTGTAATTCCATTACACCCATATATAACCTTCTCCATATGGAACACATATTTCACTTATTTTTAATCCAAAACAGGCTACTCCACTACTACATTCAAGTCATCATAAAAATAACGACTTTTACGTCTGACGATGATTCAATAAACGTGTCGATTGTACTGACGGATCAATCAATGAAGTACTATTACACAGTTTAGAAAATGCCATTATAATTAATTTATTTTTTTCAGACTATTCCCTCTAATCACCCCCCCTTTCTGCCTACAATTCATAATAACGTATAATACAATTATTCTTCGTGAAGCTTTGATTACGTCTCGAAAAATCTAATTCTCCAGTATTGGTCATTGAATTTGAAATGACAGCAGTGATTCGTATTGTCCCTATCCCTCGGAGAGTTTTGTGCACTAATGAGAAAAAAAAAGAGATAGAAATATACCATAGACTACTCATTTTATGCTACGATTGGAATCAATTTAGGGTCAATTTTTACAGCTATAGGAATTTATTTGTTTTTGTTCTATACATACTTACATAAATAGTTCTATTGAATATATTTTAAAATATAACTTATTTTTCTATTGGTATTTCTTAAGTAGTTACTATTTTGTATTTTAAATATAAATTTTAAATATTTCACTAAATATGGTTTGAACGATGATATAAAAAAATGCTAATTTTGAGTATAATATTATTTTGTTTGAGAGTATTGCTAAATAAGAATCCGGCACCTTCGCTCCATCAGTAGCCTGTCTGTCTACTGAGCTAGTAGCCATGGTTCATTTCCAGGAACTGCCTAAAAATGTATCATTGGTGAAATGTGGCTTTAGCCTTTCAAAATGATAATTTAACGACTAGGGACTGAATGTTGTGCCTGTACTAGACTCAAGTTAGATTATAAGGTGTATGAAGCTATAACAGGCCTACAAAGCCGGTAGCTGTTAACCCGAACGGTTAGTAAGACGCGGTGCTAAATAATGGAGAGCTGGTAATGGATGGCTTGAATACAAAACTAACACAGGCCACAGGCTGGAAACAACAATGGATGTAAAATAAAGTATTACTATATTGATCTAACATATTAAATCTGATGTAATTAATATTTAGTTATAAAAAACAGTTTATTATCTAGCACGTACAGTTTGGAACAAATTGACTCGTTAGTCCATCGTAACATAAGGTTCGTGATTATAGTCATATCCACAGAAACTGGTCGATTCAGCTGGCAGGAAAACCACCTGACATCCCAAGAGAAAATTGAATCCAACTTTTATATAAGTTTAATGAATATTCATCCAATAAATACCTAGATTTTAAATTTAATATATCCTATTTCTAGAGAAATATATAAATTCAGCTGAATAGATAGTCTCACTTAAAAAAAAAATTTCACCCAAACCAGGAAGATATGTTTGTTTATATTTATTTATTTTAATCCCAAAATGTGTGATGGTTCAACCACGTATTAACTAACATTGGATTGGTCCGAATTTGCTTTGTCTTATTGCAAGGTATAATATTATTATTAGCACCGCGTCTTACTACCTGTTCGGGTTATACGCAAAGGTATAATAATTATTGTTTAAGATTATTGATGTATTTAACTCAATATCATTATAATGCAACAGGTCAATTAATGATGGATGTTAATCAAACTTAACTGTAATGAAACAAGTTATATTAATTACTAGCTGAAGTACCCGGTGTGTTCAACGAGACAGGTTTTTTAATTCAATGATTTTAAATAATTAAAATGTATTGTCAGAACTTTAAAATTACAACTTAAAGGTATTAATTCACAGTTTCATCTTCGGGGGCTAGTAGCTTTTAAAATTTAAAATCTGTGTGCGCTAGATAACAATCCTCTTGACAGATATGACGAAACATACAAACAAGCTCTTTGTGAAGGCTCTGACAAATTTAAATCTTATACCAGAGTGATAAGAAGTTTCTTACATACGTTTTGGAAATTTTGAGATCCACCATCTTAGCAACCTCCACTTAGAAAATTTCAATGCTTCATCTTTATTGGGGTATTTGCAGTAGTTCAACTATATTAATAATATTTTTTTTTCATTTTCCATATCTGTTAAAATTATATATTGGTTTGGATGGTATTGAGCAACATGGAGGCAACATTTAAGTAATATTATTATGATTTAAGCTTTCTGTCTATCTTGGTTTTGGAGCTATAGCGCCAACATATTATACACCTACGACCAAATCAATACACATACTGCTTTAATTATACTATAATAAATTATTGGTACACATTATTTGGCTTACCATAAATTATGAGGTAAGTGCTCTGCAGAGGCTAAATTTAGTGTTCTATAGCCACAATTGTTTTAAATATTGCTTTAATGCGTAATCAAATGAATTATAGGAATCATTACAATTTGAACCTATGAAAATACATTAAGCATAAGCTTAGAAAAATGCCTAAATATAATGTTTTGTAACCGCTTCATTAAAATAAAATATCTGATATAATCTGAAATGTTTTTAAACTATATATATATATATATATTGTATTTTGCACCAACTAACTGTATACTGTTAATTGTAACGGAACCTAGTATTATGAACAAATAAATATATGTTTTAAAATATACATAAAATTTATTTACACAAATTCTAATCGACTTTAAAAAAAAGCTAAAAAGAAATATAAAGCAGTTCTTTATGATCTTCCTTAAATTTTTACTTCTTGAAGTCAGTGCCAAATTAATAACTTAAGCAAATAATTACCTACTAACTAATTCAAACAATTGCGGGAATCAATGTAATACTCAGACAGAAACACAATAATAGACAACAGGTTTATGAGCATTCTTCAGGTTTACGAGCATTCTTCTTGTTTAAAAGATTCTTCACTAGAATAGGTCACTGTATTTAGTTCCATTTTGCAGTCCCTGACTTGTGATTGAAAAATAAATAGTGGGATTATTCAAGTTTGAGTATTATAGTTTGTATAGGGTTTGTAATCTGTGGGTATTTGTTTGCTTCAGTAATTAATTTTGGTACAGACTTAAAAAGAATTGAGTTTTAAAGATGATATTAAAAGGTTATATTTTTTAATTCAGCACGTTTTTCTAAGTCGCTTTGATTATATTGTAAAAAAAAAAATCATTGTTATTTGAAGCAGCCCCTTAAACTTGCTGAAATGTTAAGTTTGTTTTTACTGTTAGTTTTGGAAATTTTAAACCCCCCTACTATATTTCATTAACTATAACTTTCAAATATAAAATGTTAAGACCCTTTTGGTTACCTACCCGCCTGCAAAATTTCTACTATTTACCTTTTCTAGAAGTTTTTATTTTCATGTTTTGACTCGCCAAAACACCCAAATTCTTTGTGCCCTATTTTGAAAATTTCCCAGTTTTAGATTTTTATGGTTATATGAGGCAATCCTATACCATCTTGCCAAGTTTCCTGACGAGTTTAAATTATATACCACTTTTGTAAGATATTTTTTCTACTAGTTTTGAATGTTTTGAAACCTCTTTTCCCCATTTCACCCACTCCAACTTAGAAATCAACAAATTTAATACATATTTGATCGTTTGGGGTGAAACCTCTGATAATATTAGCCAATCATCTACCATCCTGCCAAATGTCAGTTTTACAGCCAATCTAGTAGTAATTGCATTGATCGATATAAGCATTTACGTATATATTAATATGAAATATAAAATCAGATTCCTTGGATACATTTTTTAGTTACTGTTTCTACGTTCATGGTCATAGTCATGGTAATTATTTGGAGATCGTTTGAATATAAATTCAAAACCATACTTTTGGTATAATATTATCCAATAGTACCCAACAAATAAAACGCCTGCAGAGAATAGGACATGTTATAGAAAATGACCTAATTCAATATTTAATACACATTCAGATATCAATATTGTGTCCCTCCCCCCAACCCCCACACACACACCCCCTTCATCAACCGTCAGACTCCATCAATTTCCCCTAAAAACCTATTCACTCTCCACGGAGTTGGATGGTAATTCACTTTCCATGCATATTCAAGTGACTGCAAAACACACGTAATTGCTGGGTAATCGTTGTTTGGTCAGCACCAGCTCGCCTACGTTGATTGAATCAGACTGAAAATGCACAATAGGAACTTTGAGAAATGTGTGTGGCCAAAAGCGATGGTTGAGATGGCTGGGGGGTGGGTGAGGAGAGGGGGGTAAAAAGGGGTACGAGGCCGTACGACGATGATGGGAGAGGAGTGGACGTAGTTCATGGTTTAATTCATGAAAACCGCCGAGTGCTCTCTCACCAATCAAAGCTTTGTCCATATTGTCGTGTGTACAAATATAGATGACAAGTGGTGTTTGAGATTCATCGGTTTATATTTGTTCGGAATAGAAAACGCAGTGCCAGCAAAACTAAGATTGGTGCTAGAACAATGAACTTAAATGCCATGGAGTAGGTACGAATCAATCAAGGTCTTTGTAATGAAAATATTATTTTTAATAATCAATTACTTCAAATTTTAAATGTAAACCCAATAGTGTTTGTGCGCTTTTTGAAAGTTCGATGTATTTGCACAGTTGAGAAAGTGTTTATATACTGGTATGAAGGTTTCAGGTTTGTTTCCCGTAAAGTATGGACCATTTATCATTGTGTGAATCGATTCCCTTTCACACTGAAGTATTAATGGTTGAGTGACCGGGTGCTGGGTTTGTTCTAAAATATTCGTTCGTTTATAGATCGTGTATTTAAGTGGTACAATAGAGAGTTGAACAAGCTCAACAAGTTTAGTTTAGTTTGCTATAGGAAACTCTATGGCATCAGCCCGCGAGAAAGCTATACTGACTGAGGGAACAAAGAATGTTGTTAAATATAGTGCCAAAATGTATGGGTACAGGGTGTCATTAGGTCAGCACAACGATTCATCCGGGAGTTAAAATGAGTTTTCTATACTGGAGCCGCTAATCCTATACTAAAGTAGTTCTTCATTTGTTCCCACTTGGTTGGGTTAACCCCATTTCAGACACACTGCCTTCTTCACAAGGGACTGAACCCAGGACATCTGGTTATCTAGCGATAAACTCTGACCACTAGACTAAAGAGGTGGCCTTGCTGAAGGATTGAATCTTAGGAGAGTGCACCTAAAACACTTAAAAATATAGGTTGTATGATATCATCTTAGTTCATTCAGTTAATGGTGTCCATCTACTAATATACCGTATTGGTTCTGAAAGCTGAATGAGGAGACAGAGGACAACTAAGTTAACTGACAAAAGAAATGGACCTGTCGTAAGACAGAACACCCAATAATAGTAATAATAATAATAAGTGATCATAGGAAGGTCCAGGTTCTATTCCAGACCTTGAGCACTGTGGATGAATTTCTACATGTGTCTTATATATCATGTGGTCATCCTATGCTAAGTCGTGTGCTGTTTTTCAGCCTTATCCCATAAATTAAGACCTTTATATCTATTTAAATAGCAGTAATAATTAAATAAATCATAATTAAAAATTAAGACATTATCATTTTAAACAAAAAATGGATAAACTTGATGTATTTTATCAAAATTGTGTGTGGAAACTAAAATAACATTGATAGGAACGCATTCCCTATGCCCTCTTTTCTCAACTCAACCTCCTTCCGCCTGAATAAAAAAACAGTTGAAAATATTTAAAGTATTTATAGTAGACTTATTAAGCCTGACGGGACACTAGAAATAAACAGTCTTAGCAGCTACAAGTGTATGGTTCTCTTCAGCTATGTTTAACATTAACATTCCACACCACTCTGAAGGAATTTCGCGCATAAATCAAAGGGTAAACTTAGTACAGACTTCTTGCGCCTTGCATGTTTAATATGTGGAGGAGGAAGGGGAGGGTGGTTAAATGTACTCTACTCCTTGGAGGACGCGTGGAGGAAAATGGGCAGGGTGGCAGCTAAACAGAGATCAACTGTAATAACATCTTAACAGGGGGTGTTTGTACGTACTGAAAGTCACTCATGGGCACTTTGCAACTCCCTAAACAATCTTCCAAAATTCCCCTTGTTTCAGTTTGGTTATTTTATTTTAGGTGTATTTTTTTTAAAGATAAATTTGGCTACTTATTCTTTTATTTTTTATTTTTCAAGGAAGTTCTCTCTAGAAAAAGACAAGTTCAATATTCCAGTGTGGGAGCTTGTTTATATATATATATATATATNTATATATATATATATATATATATATATATATATATATATTCTTTCTCTTATACTTTCTAGTCCCTATAATATACACTTTTATCCCTGCATACATGTGGAGAAACCGACATACTGAAAAAACAGCACTGAAATGGCTCCTAACTTGCGAGTGAAATGGGGCGTTCAGCCCTCGCCATCTTTACGAGAAAAAAAAAAAGCTTCAAAAAATATGACGAGTGTATTTTTTTAAATTGAGTGAGATAAATCCACCTACTTATATGTCAAAGGATAAATTTGAATGAAGGAGACATTCCCTTACAATCTTATCATGTGTTATCATAGACTTGTATGCTAAAATTAAACATTGAATTGTAGATCTGCTCTTGTTATATAGTTAGGATTTTCCTTTTGCGCAACCCGCCTCGGTGGCATAGTTGGCTAACGCATGCAGTCATGTTGAGCTCGACCACCGAGGACGGGGAGATCGAGGTTCGAATCTCGGTCGGGTGAACTGGGGTGGTTTTCCCTAAATTGTTTTCCACTCTCCCTCCACGCATATGCGGTTTCATTTCCTCTAAATTCAACCCTCCCAATTCCTAATCCATTAGCGTAATAATAATCAAGCGTATAACCCGAACGGGTAGTAAGACGCGGTGCTAAGTATGATTCCTTTTGCGTAGTCGCATCTTACCTCCCATTTAGGATATCCCCATGTTTATAAAAAAATCCAGTAGGACTCAAGAAGGTAAAGGTAATAGAAAACTCACTAATTTTGAAATAAAGTTAAAATGGGAAACCATTAAGGAAATAAGCCTAAGTAAACCTAGTCTGGAATCAAACTCAGCCTCTACGTCATCGAGAACAAGACTAAGCTAGTTTAATATTTGATCCACGTGCGCTCTGGTGTTGGTCAAATAAATGTGTATATTATTAAAATGTGAGTAAAATGTTAGTTCTCTTTGATTTTATAATAGAGTTTTGTTCGATGGAATTGAAACTGAATTCACACAAAATTATTATTCCCACTCAATGTATATCGATAAAGCATTTATTTTATTAACGCTTTTAAAATTTAATATCTTAAGAAAAAACATATAATGGAACGATTTAATAGAAAACGTTTTGATTGTTTATTATATTTTATCTTTCACGTACTAAATAAAATCCTAAATTTTATTCTGGTTTAAAATGGAACTAGTATTAAAGACATGAGCTAATCTAAGAACTATACAAAATACAGTTTTAAATTTACAAACCTCTACTTCTTTCACCGATCACATTTTCAGGAAAGGAGGATGGATGAACCAAGTTATCCTCCTATCGTAACCACTAATGAGTTGTGAAAACAATGGGCTAAGTCCAATCGAATAAATCTTGCTATTCTAACAAAGACAAACGCGATTAAATGAACAGTTTAAATATTGTTTGACACATAATGTACATTACTGTCCTAACCTAAATTGATCATAGATTCCTATTTAATTAATTTATTTTAGTAGTACACTTTGGATTTATTCAGATAAAATTTCTCTCCTATGATAATATGGTCTTAAAATTGTACAGATTAAACACATTTTATATGATAATAGAACATAAGACTTTTCAGCAAAAAACTATTGCTGGCCATTAGCAATCCTAAGTAATCAACTATAATTTGCTCAACTATCCCACCTCGTGGCAATTACTTTAGGGTCATATATCCTTTCCTTTAGAAAGGAAGATATGTTCAAATACATTCCATCCATCCCTTTCCCAATATTTTGGTTTCTGATATACATAATTTTCATTCAATATATATATATATCTACATATTTTTATTTGATAAATATATATAAATTATATTAGATTAACTGTATCTATGGAATTGGATGATTATAGTAAACTAATTTATTATTACTTTTTAAGAAAATTATTTCTGAAATTAATCTTAGCTATCATAATTAAATTCTCTATTACAAATTTAAAATTGAATAATTTTTAAAGTAACCTCTAAAATAGAACTCATTTTATTCCAGTGAAGCAGACTCTAAAAACTAATTTCTCAAAAACTACTTTTCTACATATTTATGAAATGTTGCCAAAGTTTTCTATATTGAAAGTTGGAAATGTACCTCGGGCATCTAAAACTGGCGCCAGACATCGCAACCTTTAATTCTGCCAACTCTCAGGGAATATCTCTTCTTCTATCATGCCAGTAGATCCAGAGTGAAAACATCGAGAAAAACTAAACTGGATATCTTAGGGATGAAAGTGATATTCAAAATGGTTTCTTGAAATAATGTTAAGAGTAATTCTGGGCTTCTTTTATTTGTTCGTGTATTTTTACAAGAGTTCACTAATGTTTATATTATTTAATTTATATACATAATAACTTGAAATTGTGTTTAATATTTTTATTAAGGATTCTTTACAGTATAATCCTAAAATTATTAATTAGAAATATATAACAAATTTTCACCCTGTTTTCATAACCATTAGGGTTTGGTAATTATGTAATAATTACGTTAATATTATAGATAAAAGAAGGGTAATATAAATAGAAATGTATCCGAATTTAAAAGGATAGATAGTTGGAAACTATTTACTAAAACCAACCTTGGTACACTCATCTGGGGTTCAATCCCCGATAATCCCATCACTGAAAATAACAAATTGAATGAGCTCATCGTTTAGACTACGTAAATAATCTATCAAATTTGTTCATCTGTATATATCTGTACACTTTTTTATATAATACAGTGTTATGTTTAGCATAAATTGTTAAAATGCTGTATTTGAAGATACCTACATTGTTTAATGGTGAATTAGGATGATAAACTCAGAAACACACAAGCTAGTAGTTTACTCTGCATAATAAATCAACAAGTTTATAAATTCAAAACGGTTAACACATGGTTAAATATAATGCACATATTTTCAGAAATTGAAGTAAATAGTAATTGTTTATAGGTTAAATATATATCCAAAAATATTAAATTACATCTAATTTTATTCTGTTCTTTAGCGCACGACGTCATAATGAATAAAGTATTTTATCTATTCTCTACATATTTGGATTTTAAACATATATTTACTTATATTCAAGCATCTTTAACTAAAACTAATATATAAACCAAATAGTGTGGATACACTCTGTCTGAATAAATAAACATAAAACGGTAGCTTCGAGAATGCAAACCATATATTTTGAAACAATTAATATATGAGATATATGATATTTTTTATGGGTGGATATTATATCTGTGGATTTGTTTGCATTCAAAAAACTTATTATAAACTTTTTCAAAATGTTAAGGCCGTTTCATTATCCATCATAAGCCAACGTTTTAAAAAAATTGGTTTTAAAAATAAACGAACAAAAACAATAACTGAATATTAAGCGAATTCTTCATTCTAAAATCAAATATGAAATATATAATAAAATTTCAAATTAGATTATTTTACTTAAAATGAAATAGAATATATATTATCACCTTTGTTTGGGTTTAGTACTATGGCTAGCACACTCCTTTCAAAACATATCCAAAATTCATCCACCATTTGGTGTGTGAAAAAAGATAAGGAGTATGCATACTTCATTCTAGCAAATAAGAGATTTACTAGTGTATTAATTTTGAGATTTGATTCAAAATATGTATGCATCATTAGAACAACAGAATTATCTCCAAGGATTCCTACAGTATGTTGATGGGTCACTTTTGATTTGTATTCCCCCACAGTAATTACTTAAATCATTATTTAAGGCTGAATCTATATGCATGATAGAGGGTGCTATTTAAGTAATTAATGTGCTAGTTACTAATGCTTTCAAACTAACATGATTAGTTACTTTTAGTTTAGTATTCCTTAGTAGTAAAAAATATATTGAAAAGTAGTAGAATTGTTTTAATATGAGACATAACCAATTTTTATAAAATGGTGAATTACATTCCATCTTAATATGAGTTTTAACAGATGGTTCGATGCCTTTGTTAATATCTCTTAGCATACTCTTACACAAACAGTAAACTAACAAAAGCTAACTATGAATAAGTCTTTGTAATAATGTTACCTGTATTAAAAATACCATGAAATGGAAATATAATAATTGATCTTAAAGATATGCTAGAAGTGGCGTTTCAAAAAAGAATTTAGTCGCACAAATGTTTTACTACATTTAAGGCTGTGTTGACAGAATTTAAATACATTTTATGGATATAAACTAGGTCTGGGCTGATAATCTATTTTGCCGATCATGTCGATACCAATTATTTATTGCCGATTAGGACGATCACTCGTGTGGATTGCCAAGCATTTGACTATTTTATTATAAATATTTAAAAGATAAAATGTTGTAGTAATATTAAAATATCATAGCTAATATAATAGTCTTTGAATAACAACAGAAAAAAATATTTTGTTACTAAATTTAAATTTAATTCAAAAATGAGCATAAGGAATGTTAAAATTATGTTTTTAAGTATTGACTGATAAATAAATTTAAGTATTGAAGAGAAGTTTATGATGCAGTTTTGAAACCTCAAATATATCTATAGATTTGGCTTCCTTTGAATCCTCCCCAGATGTGACTTTACTTCTATCTTCCCCAATTTTAGTTTACCTTGAATCTTCCCATCTGTATTTTATCTTGAATCCTTCCCAGTATAAAATTTACTTAAATCCTACCCACTTTTATTTTACCTTGAATCATCCCCAGTTTGAATTTACCTTGAATCCTCCCCAGATTTATTTTACCTTGAATCCTCCTCAGTTTGAATTAACCTTGAATCATCCCCAGGTTTATTTTACCTTGAATCCTTCCAAATTTAATTTACCTTAATCCTCCTCAGTTTTATTTTACCTTGAATCCTCCCAAGTTGTATTTTACCTTGAATCCTCCCCAACTATATCCTACCTTGAATCTTCCAAAGTTTTAGCTCACATTGAATCTTGCTCTCATAATTCAGACATATGTGTGTCGTTTAGTCCTTCAAAGATAATTGAACTATACCCTTTCATAATTTATTTTCTCTCACTCACACAATCTGTCTCACTAGAAAAAAAAATTATTTACAACACAAACCCCTCCCACCCACTGTACTCATCACCTTCTCTTTGAAAATAAGTGTTTACTTAGAGTACACTAGCAGCCACCCCCTCACACTTTCACAGCAACAGAACAAAGGGCAAGTCTGTCAGAAACTTAACAATGATGATCCATCTGTGCCTACTATGTGAGGTATGCATCACCGTTAACAAAAGAACAAAATATCAGTTCTAAGAATCAGTGAACCTAATGCCAATCATTGGCTTAGCCGATTGTGTCACAATCGGCTGATGATCGGATTCAGGATTGGAATCATCCCAAACAATACAATATTGAACTAATATAGGTTTTCAGTTGTTTTTTTAAGCTAATCATACAACGAGCGTCCTGAAATCCCTCTATGAATAATTAATATACACGTACATGGAATTCAAAGCTAGTTTAAATGTATCTATGATATGTTTTATATACTTCAACTGTTAGTTTTATCCGGGTCACCATTAAAATATTACATAGCTTCATGAGTAATAAATGGCTAGCGTTATATGTGACATATTACAGAAAATTGAGGATTTATTTGGGGTGAAAATATAGGAATAATATTTAAATAATTGTAATTGTAGCGTAATTAATATAAATGGCAGCATAATATTTACACATCATAAGCCTTTCACTTCTTAAATTTGCCTCTAATTGGAAATATTTCCATCCTAAATTGATACAATATTACATTAAATAATAAATAATAATTTTTATTAGAAGGTAAAAAAAATTAGAAGTTTTCAAAAATATATAATCATGTTAATTAAAGTTACACATATTATTGTTGTTTTTGAGTTTCTCAAATGGAGAGATTTTGTTTGTATGAACATTTTATAAATTGAGACTATAATGTAACCCCAAATCAAAAAAAATAGGCCATGCAATTATGTGGGTCCTCATAGATGTCTGTACCTGAGAATACATCTGAACTCATTACGTGGATTTTGTAAAAACTTGATAATTATTTGTGATAATGTTTATACCTATATGAAATATCTATTTTTATTCTAGCCCCATTATTAATATTAGTTTGCTGAAAGTTTGTTTAAAAAAATTTTTTTTGAAAATGATTTGTTTTTATTTTATTAAGAAAAAAATATATATATATATATATTGGGTAATCTCTTTATATGATAAATAACAATATATATACATATTATTTTGGGGGATTGGTGGGAGGGTGAGAGAATTAATTTAAGGATAGTATGATAATGATTAACTATTTCTATTTTTGAAATTATGAACTTTTTAATATATGGCTGTAAAGTTTTGTTTCAAACTAGATATCTGGGAAGTGTTTTTATATGATAAATAATAGTGCACGTCTATGTTTTTAAAAACAAATTTGAGGTTAGTTTATTTATGGATTAGTTAGGAAGAGTTTGTCTAAATCTATAAATAATAGACTACATTGAAAAGTATGTAGATTGTGTCTTAGAATTTATTTAAATTGAATGCTTTTTATATCCCTGTGAGTGTAGTTGATTAGTTTGTCTTATTACATTTTCCACACAGAAAAAAAAGTTTCCCAAAGACTCAAATAAATGAAAAATAAGTTGTTTAATTTTGTCCATCTTAATGGGCGTAGCGCTGATCATAAAGGCCCAAAGTCTCCGAATGTGTACAAGCGAGGATTGTATTCTACTTGTATAGCGAAAAAGATTACAAGGAAAGTTCTACCCCGCACCATAATTGCATTCCAGAGCCCATGAGCTTCCTCTTGTCTTTCTACCCCTCTAACCCCTGACCTCTTTTTTTCACCCTCTTCACCCCCTACTGGTCCCAACGCATCGGACCAAAACACGGTGATAGGTTGTGGAGGGGGTCAAGGGGAAGAAGGAGAAAGATAAAAAGGAGGGCAGTAATGACAGTCTTCACAGTGGCTTCACATTGTTATTCTCTGCACGGCCCTCCAATATCCTAGGAGAGAAGACCAGCGTCATCATCAGAGCTGAGGCTCAAATTCTAGGCCGGCGCATCTTCTATAGAGGATATGTCATAGACTTTGGTATAGGAGCATGCACAAAGAGGTCCAGACCTCCCATAAAACCCATAGAGGGTCAATACAGGTCCCTTAACTCTTGGAATATCCGCTTCGGAGACCACATGGTATAACGAGTCAGTCCCGCGATAGACTGGACAGCTTTGCACTGTGAAATAGTGGCTCAAATCCTCTCTGGGCGTAGTAGGAGTGGTTTCTTACCTAAATGGTTTTCCACCCTCTCTCAATGCCAGTGCAAGTATACTTCCTCTAAATTCAAGCTTTGTATCCCTAACAGTCACTTCGGTGACCGCATAGTTTAAGACGTCACTCTTGAAATGTACTAGGTTACAAAAGTAGGTAGACCAGGATTTTATTCAATGTGGGGTGTACTTAGTGTGGAGTCTAATTAATTACTTTTCTTTCCCTCCACGCAAATTTGGCTATACTCTCTAATCCCTAACATATATGCGTTAAATCAGAACGAGTAGTAAGACGTGCTGCTAGAATTATAATATTAATAGTATGAATAATATTAACTAGGAAGACGTGATGCTAAAAAATTCCTTACACATCAACGTAAATAGTAAAGATGCATATATCATGAACGGGTAGTAAGAGGCAGTGCTATATAAAAAAAATTCTCAAAATATATCAAACTGTAAACTATTATTTAGAAGGCATTCTTATAGGAACGATTCAGTTTCCTTTCTTTGAGTAAAGTGTCCTGGAAATCTTTAAAGACACGCATAGTTCCCTCTTTCTTGAGCTTGTGCAAGGACCCACTTTACGATAAGCGCTATTTGAGGCACAGCTCAGTGCAGATGCATGAATAGACAGTACAGCACATTACAACATAGCGGATGGGTGGTGATCATAGTTTAATAAAGACAAATGTAGGACAAATGTTTTTGTAATATTATTATTACCACCGTGTATTACTATCCGTTCGGATTATACGCACTTACGCTAGTGTGTAATGGTAGGGTGATAGTGAGATGAATTGGAGGACCTACAGTTTAACGTGGAATCCGAACCATGGTGGAGGCCTGGCACTCCACACATTCACAAGTTGTGAATAATACACGTCTTGCCATAGGTGAAGGAAGGGTTTGGTAATCAGATAAATCTGTGTTGGGATCGAGGATTGAACCCCGAGCCTCCAGCACTTTTTGTAATAAACTCACACATTAGTCGGTCAAAACGTGGCAAGCAGGTGGAGTAAAATGAAATCCAACCACAATTTGACGTAAACCTACTCTTATTCGTAGTCAGTAATTACAAAAATATGAGCTGCCCTCTGCTGCCTTAATGGATGATTATTTAATGACTAATAATTGATAGTTTTATCATATTATATCTAAGATAGCTTTACGTTTTATATTCAAAATTAAAATTTGATCGGTGTTTGATATCTATAATATCACTCTAGATTGTATTTAAGAATAAAAGTTCATATGAATATAGACCATTAACAACCAATAGTTGTAATTGATTCTCAAAATATATATTATTCCAAATGAGAAAGTTTTTACGATTATGTTTCATAAATAATTGTTTATTATTACCAGCATTTTGACCCGTTCTTTGAAAGGATAGACCACACCAGAATTATATCAACTTTTAACGTTTAACATCCGTCTGACCACTTTTTGATCATTTCTTGTTGTGCAATCCTGATATAACTTTATCAATCACAACAAATCAATGTAATTTTTGTTAAGTTAAAATTTATTTAATATTTGAGACCAAATATTAACTTGTTCACAAACTGAGTTAACACACTAATTTAGTCAATTAGCAAAGAAATATTTAATTAACTAAAACAATAATTTAAGATAAATAAATTATTAGATATAAACCATTTATAAATAATATTATTTTCACAGCAACGTTTTGAACAATAGGTATCGTGTTTTTCCCAAAGAGCATCACGACCGGGCTCTTATCGAATCTTCACCTGAGAGAAACGCCTTTATAATATAAAGATGTATTTCACCAATGCTAATCAACTCCACAGAAATAACGGCGGCCTTCTCCACGGTAATGTGGAGAGCAACAGGAAACCAATCCACAGTCAATCCGTTTGGGTTGCGACAGCAACACAGTAGTTCACGCTATATCCCTTAGAAAAGGTCTGGTCTACCAAGACAATCGACTGTGTTGTATACACTTCTATAGCTTCTCATACCTCAGAGAAACTCACATATAAAACTGAGACTTTTGACGAAGCTTTATTTTGAGAATATTCACTATTCTAAACATTTTAATAATTTAAAAGCTCAAAATTTAAAATCCTTGTCATATCAGAATTTCAATTGAGATAAATAGAATTTTACGACTATTTATTACGAGAAGTAGTAAATATTTTATTCCATGTGAACGTGTGAAAGTGACTTAAACATAATATATAATGCCTAACATAATAAAAAGTAATCACTATTTTGTACAACAAAACCACTTGATAGATTATACGATATAATCGCAAATTTTCATTGTCAAATTTATAAATGATGTATTCCTACAAATTTAATAATGAGATTGATACCATCGCATTATATATTGGTTCATCTAATCGGTCCTTTTGAGGCTCGCTGGTGGCAATTTTAAAATGTCAATATTAAACCATGATATTTATAATGTTTTTGTATTTTTTTCCTAATCGAAAGAAATATGATTTTAAAAGTAAATATTTATAAATTTACTATCTCTTCTGGCTAGGTAATACATGTTGTTAAGATCACGACCATAACAACAATTTGACGCCCGATCCCTAGAGTATAGAGTTAAAGTCAAAAACATTAATGTACACTACATTTATTGCTAACAATGTTTTTATTAATATTTTATGACTAAGAATTTTAAATATTTAAAATACAATATTTGTTTCATGGAGACTAAAAAAAATCTATTACTATAATAATATACAAGCGTAGAACCCGAAATGGATAGTAAGACATGGCGCTAAAAATATAAATAATTATTTGTTGAACTTTCTCCTGCCCAGCAATAGACAGTTAGTATTAATCTAAACGGAAATATTAGTTTTAAAGTATGCCATATTCTCAATATAAACAATAATCTGAACATAAACAACAGTCTGAACGTGAAGCATAATCTGAATATAAATAATATTTTTATGTTAAGCCATATTCTGAAATTAAATAATAGACTTAAATTAAACAAGAGTCTGAAATTAAGCAATAGTCTTAAACTAAAGCATACTCTAAACATAAAAAAATATTCTGAAAGTAAATGATAATCCTAATATAGACAATAGTTTTAAAATAAACAATAACCTAAAAGTAAGCAATAGTATGAATATAAACAAGCATCGGAACGTAAGCAATAGTCTGAAAGTAAACAACAATATGAAAGTAAATGATAGTCTGATTATAAACAATAGTCTGAAAGTAAGCAATAGTCATAACGTAAACAATAGTCTGAAGATAAACCATCTGAACATAAGCAATAGTTTGAAATTAACCATAATCTGAACATAAGCAATAGTCTGAACGTAAACAATAGTCTAACGCAGTGAAAGGAATTCTCAGCGTAGGTTGAAGGAAAGAAGTGATAACGTGATTCCTTCCTCTCGTTAGTGATAAAATCTTAATGTCGTTAATTAGAGAGCTCAACAGAACTTCTATGGGGATTTATCAACGAGAAAAAAGAACAAAGGAAACAATGAAAAGGAGATTAAGAACGAAGGCATTTGTACAGTGATACTTATAAAAATAAAATATAAAATTTTAAGTGGGTATTATAAATGTACTCCCACCCTAATACCTCATTCTTCACAATGATGTGATCAGCAAAATAAATGAAATAAAATAAAAGTTGATATTACATGAAATAGGAAATTTTAAATACTAAAATATAAATGTCTAGCAATACATGTTTGAATAATAGGTGATCGAGTCATATAAATAGTAACTTTCACGCAATAAACCGCACTGCCATTGATGGGGAGATCGGGGTTCGAATCCCGATTGGTCGGGCAAAGTTGAGTTCTTCTAAGTGGTTTTCAGCTGCTTGCCTTTGATGTAAATGTGCGTATATTTCTTCTAATTTATAACTTACTCCTTCCTACAATATTAACCTAATTAATATATATATATATATGAATTTATAAAAAAAAGTAGTGAAACGTGGTGGAAAATAAATACATACATATCTTACTAATGTTCATGCTATAACACTTGATTTAATAAATAGACAAATAGTTTAAAAAACACTTAAAACATGTATATAGATTTCTAATCTTAGTGGCACCCATTATTCTTGAAAATTACAATAATTGGGTTTATCGATTACTTATTATTCTTTGTTAATCAATCAATACTAGAATAACAAAGAAGTAGTAGTCAATAAAAGATTACTTAAAGGAATTAAGAAAAATTCTGGGAGCTGAAGGAAGGGGCAGAGGACAGGATGCAATGGTGGTCAAAGTCCACTGGCAATAGGAATGGGCATGTCGTAAGACAGAACTACTACTAATAACAATAATAATACTAGTTTACTCTTACTTAACTTCAACGTGGAAATAAACTCGGATGTATATACCATTTTAAAACAAAATATTCGAACTATTGTGATAGTTTTGTTTAATGTTTTTACCCCATATTGTATTTGCATACCCGCCTCGGTGGCGTAGTTGGCCAACGCGCTAGTCGTGTTGAGCTCGACCACCGAGGATGGGGAGATCGAGGTTCGAAATTCGGTCGGGTGAACTGGGGGCGGTTTTTCCTAAATTGTTTTCCACTCTCCCTCCACGCAAATGCGGGTTCACTTCCTCTAAATTCAACCCTCCGTATTCTAATCCATTAGAGTAATTAGTACTTAACCGTATAACTCGAACGGGTAGTAAGACGCAGTGCTAAATATTATTATTATTATTGTATATGCATACTATGCAAAAAGTTAATAGAAACTTTTAAAGCGCATTCTTTTTTTCTCTCTCTTTCTATAAACTCATAAGATTTCTTGACCAATAAAAAATGTAAATATTGACTATTGAGTCTAAAATGGAGATAGATCATTGCTATGCAAACATTTCTCCTAAGAGACTTAAGGAAAAATAACATACTTTTTTTTAGATACTTACTTATATTTAATTACTTTATGGCATTGGAGAATTATTGCGTTAAGACTTAAGTAGTATATGTTTACAACTAAAGCTCACNTACTTATATTTAATTACTCTATGGCATTGGAGAATTATTGCGTTAAGACTTAAGTAGTATATGTTTACAACTAAAGCTCACAAAATTGTATTAATATATTTGCAAATATCTCAGAAACTGTTGCTTTTATAAAAATATATGTCAAATAAAAGTTTTTTATTTCTAATAGTCCTACAATTTTGCAATGATAAGTTGTTTAGTTTCTCAAATAGTTGTGGAGATACGGAAATTAACGCTTCTGTAAAGTACCCTAAAAATCATTTTCATAGGAAAATGAAAATAGCCAGTTTATTTATAATCTTAATCAACGCCTTGATACGAATTTTAATCAAAATCGTTTACGCAGATTTTGAGAAAACCTATTTTTTCTCTTTTCGCCCTTTATAAAACTACCCTTAATTTTAAGTTTTAATAGACACACAGACAGAAGGCATTGCAAAGACTATTTTTTAGGGTTCGGGGGTCATGAGACGTCGACATCCATCAACATTTCAGGTTAGTATTTTTTACGGTCGCAATACTTAAACTTTAATGTCCAAAAATTTAAAAAAATATATATATATATACTTGCGTATAGATTGAAAGTTATTGATTTTATAAAAATATATTTTGAATAAAATATTTGTATTATAAATATATATACATATTTGTAATGCTAAGTAATTTCATATCTCAAATAGTTTCGGAGCTATTATAAAAAAATGTTAATTTACGCATCAGACCGGAGCCTTTAAAGCCATTTTGCCGAAATATTGAGTAGCCATTTTGTTTGGAATATTTATTAATGTTCATAAATGAAATTTAATCAAAATCGTTAGAGCCAATTTTGAGAAAATCGACTGTTTCTCTTTTTGCTCTTCAGTAAACTACCCTTAATTTTAGGGGTAGATATCCAATTCCAAAAATACCTCGGGGCAACCCTATGAAAACCCTAGATATCTAGTTCTAGCTAAATCGGTAAAATAGTTTAGGCTCTAGTTGGAGGTACAGACAGACAGACAGACAGAGAGACGGAAATTCAAAAACCACTTATTCGGATTCAGGGAATCATGAAACGTCAAGATTCATTAAAATCTCAAGTTCGATCTTTTTGACGATCACCATACTTTCTCTACCTTTAAAATAGAGAGAAAGTAAAAATATGTATTGAAAGAATATCTTGTAAGTGCCTGAGAAAATATTCACACAAGAAACATTTGGGCGCTTGTATAATTTTTATCTTTAATAATAATTTTTTTTTTAGTTTTTGTCACTTTTTACCTAAATTTTAAAATATTTTAGAGCAATTCAGTAATAATAGTTTGTAGGTCGTAGCTCTAAAATTAACATTATAAATAGGTTTAATATACCAATTATCATAAATAAGATTGCACCATATTTTATAGCTCAAAAATATAATTAATAGCATCCATTTGTAAAACTATGGTCCTCCCTAGCTCCCAAATGGCGGGCTGAAAGAAGAAAGTATACCAAACCTAGAAATGTATTGGTGGGTGATACGTTTAAAACTTGGTGGAGATCCATCAATTAGTTGGAAAGTTTAAAGAATGGAGTACAAATACACGCTCTGAAGTAGGACTGCCTTTGTTAGCCTTTTCCTTTTGTAAGAATATGTGGAGTTTACAAAAAAAATAAGTTAACTCCCTAAAAGGTTTAAAGAAAATAATACAGTCAAATTTATTTAACAATGAGAGTAAGAATGTATAAGATAGCACTTAATAATATCTTATACAAACAAAACAATTATGCAATACTTACAATTATAGCTCTTTTGGTGATAAATTATGTAAAAATATAAATCAATTATTGTAATCATAGATTGTGCATTGTATATTTTTCATTAAAATTATAAATAAGGTAAAATAAAATAATATCTACCTGAACTGAACATTAAAACCTCAAAATCAAAATGTAAATACTTTTTTCAACTCATATTAAATAAGAATCAAATATTCAAAGCTATTATTTATACTTTTAGAGAGGATTACTCCATGTAGATATAATATTATGAAAATTGAACAATCACACCTGGAAATGAGAATCGAACCCTGGACCTTTGGCTTAGTATGCCAATGTTCTAACCACTGAGCTATCCAGGATTAGATCCGCGTCCAGCGTCATTCTTCACTCAAATTTTAAGGCAGAATCTATTATGGACGTGCGGAAATCGTCGGCTACAAATGTGTGATTTAAATTTTGAATTAAATTTGGTTCAAACAATATCTATGTGCAGTTTGGTCTATAAGCTTCCAAAAACCTTGGGTATATTTTTGTGGAGTATTTAGATATATAAAATTGATTGTTATGCTCCTTGTTGGACAGAAATGACCCTTCTTTCTAGATGTTTCTATAGCAAAGTATATTATTACATTTATGATATTTTTTGAAATGTTTCTAAGACAGTGTATATTATTTCGTTTCAAAAAATGTTGGTTTTTTTAGTAAATGTCGTTATGTTAAGATTAAAGAAAGATAAAATGTGTGTAGAACACCACACCATTTATTTACTAAAGCAAAAGTATATTGTTATACATTATATGAATTTTATTATAATAAATTAAGTATGGATAATTTAAGTGGAAATCTAACTTAAACTGTATGTCAATTTGCTAATCAATACTAATTATTGACCAATATCAATTAATAGCTAGTAAATATTTGCTAGTGTTTTTTAATATTATTATATCCAAACAATAAACTTTTAACTAATATCGATTAAAGTATGTGCTTTTAACTTGCGGTTCAAACTCAATAGCTTAGTTATTAAAAAAGTAGATACTATATACTAGATATTTGCATACCGTGAACAAAATTTACTCAACTTTTTTTTAAACACTGTTTCAAAAAGACTTTAATTTTATTGTTTTTAACTAATTATTGCCTATTTGTTAATAAATAATCAAGCCAGGGGCATCTCTTGGTATGAGAAGGGTAATAATAAATTATAGAAGATATTATACCTTATTTCTGAGATCATTAATTGTTGTAAGCACACTCGATTAAATCTTCTGGCACCAGGTGTACGTTTTCCCACCTTATTTCTTATCAGACTAAGGAGCCTAGGAGAATATTCCCTTATACCTTGAGTCGGAAAATAGCCGTGCGATAGTGATTACAATGTAACATGCATGTAGAGAGATGCTTTACAATTTTGAAACCTCTATAATTACATGTAATAATAACGAAATTACGGGCATGTTTTCAACTCTGTAATTAACCTGGTCATGATTTACTTCACCCCGTAACGGTCTATCAGGTGATTTAAGGAAGGGGGGGTAGATATAAGGGGTTCCTGGGAGAAGAGAGAGAAAGATGTATTAGGTCCCTCTGAAGCCATTAATAACGAGGCCCATGACAGGTTCTAGTAACTTGCCTATACGTGTGGTCGATACAACTCTTGTCTATTTTATGTTACATTTTTCTAGAATTACTTTTATTTTCAAATTAAAAGGTTTTGACTTTGTTTTTGAGAATCTTATTCCCGAGGCAGATGTAATGTTTTAAATACCTTTATGTATTCACTCATGATATTTATTTTCACTAAACAAAATTGTGAACTTTGAGCGATGGACATGTTCTCCTATCATTTGGAAGAGTTTTATTTATTACGTTACCCGAAGCAGTGGTCAACTGGTTTATACATAGGCTCCACATTAGACTCACCATTGAAAAGGAGATCAGGCCTGGATTCATAGTTGGGTGCAATTCTAGTAGTATTTTTTAAATGTGATTTTTTACTTTGTGTCTTTTAAATCCTCTTTCATCACTGACGTGAGAGCATTTACTTTAAATTATCCTGATTATCTTCAAGATTTAAAAGGTCCTCATAACAGAATAAATAGTAATTAAATAGCACAATGATATTACATGTGAATAACCCACATCAATGCAACCAACAAGGATTTAAACCTAAACCTTCACGTAACCGGACATTTAAATATATTGCGATCCTGACACCTTAGCATGATCACCGGCGAGAGTAAAATAATTTTAAGTGCATTTCAAGGGTATATTTATAACCCTTTATTTAATGTAAGAATCATGATGACAAAATAAATACAAACTGGGAGTATTGGAGTATGAATAAGATTGTGCTTTTGAATAATAAATTACCTGCTTTGGTGACTGCATGGCCTAACGCACTACTCTCGTGTTTGACTGTACTGCCAATGACGGGGAGATAGAGGTTCGAGTTTTGGTCGGGTGTACTGAGGATTGTTTTTCACTTTATCCACGCAAATATAGGTAACTTTCCTATAAATATTACCTTCCTAATCGCTAACACATTAGAGTAATTAGTACATAAGCGTATAAATGAAACGGGTAGTAAAATTTAGTGCAAAAAATAAAAGTAGGATTATGTTAAAACAGTTGGGTGCCTTATTACGTCTGGATTTATCTGATTGCCAAACCCTTCCTTCACCTCTGACAAGACGTGTATTAATCACAACTTGTGAATGTGAGGAATGCCAGGCCTCCACCGTGGTTCGGATTCCACGTTAAACTGTAGGTCCTCCATTTCATCTCACAATCACCCTACCATCACACATTAGCGTAAGTGCGTATAACCCGAACGGGTAGTAAAACGCGGTGCTAATAATAATAATATTACGTCTGGTAATAATATTATGTATTAAAGAATTGGTTGGGTTTTTTCATCTAGTCATTGTGAGACAGTAAATATATTCTAATCAGAGTTTTGGGTTTTACTTAAAATTAGAGTATATATTTTTATAAATGTATCATTGAATCTTTCATTTACACTGAAAGGTAGCAGTCTAGCTTTAGATTTTTACACTATGGCAAAGTTATTTATATAAGGTCATAGCTTAAGCAGTCTGTAGATGCGATTTTTCTATCTTTGAGCGTAAACTAAGTGTAGTTGAATTAAATATTTAATAACTTTTGAATTTCAATAATAAATATTACAACACTCTCATACTCACGTATGGGCTGGATAGAATTCATTGAACTGAGTATTATAAAATATTATTTTAAAGAGTATTTAACACGTGTTATTTATTATAATTAGATAAATCAACGAAATTATGTTCCCACATAGATATAATATTTACTAAAAATTTCAAGTTTCTGTATAAAAAAACCCTTGACCAATCATAAAACTAAATTTTTACTCCCCTTTCCTGGATACAGAATAAATTCATACAAACAAATATTAATTTTTCTTATGCCTGTGTAAGAGTTTATAACATCATAATAATTTATTAATATAATTAATAAATTCTGAACATAACAGGTTGTTGATAGTTTTAAACAATATAATATTTTTTCCAACACACAATATCGGTGGAGTTCCTTTTAAATTTGTTTCTTCAGAGTAAGTCACTAATTTGTGTGAAAAGTAGGTGCGGGGAATAATGTGCCACTCTACGTTTTAACGCTGATTGTAAGGAATATAATTTTTGTTTACATTATTTTATCAATTCTATCTAAATGCTAAAAGTTAATAAACCCACACCACTGGTCATTTGGCCTAAATATAGCTCATATAGTTTTATCAGTGCCGAAACGCCCGGAGAACAAATACTGAACTGGTGTTCTGAGAAGGTTTTTACCTAAATAGCTTGTTTGGCACGCTAACCCCACCCAAATTTTAGAATATTTCCTAAAATTATTTCTTCTTCTTCATCCCTGCCCAATTAGTGGGGTTGAATGTGTGAAGCCTGGGTGAGTATAAATACGTTGAAAAAAAGAATTGTGAAATTATTATTATTATTAGCACCGTGACTATTACCCTTTCGGGTTATACGCACTTACGCTATTGTGCAATGGTAGGGTGATTGTGAGATGAAATGGAGGTCCTACAGTTTAACATGGGATCCGAACCACAGTGGAAACCTGGCATTCCACACATTCACCAGTTGTGATTAATACATGTCTTGTCAGAGGTGAAGGAAGGATTTGGCAATCAGATAAATCTGTGCCGGGACCGAGAATTGAACCCTGAACCACGAGCGTAGAAGTCTGACACCTTACCCCTATACCGCCAGGTCACCAAATGTGAAATTAAATGGAGTATACACTTCTACCCTTGTATCCTTAAATCAATCCTATTTTCTAATTCCTGTAAACCAAATTGATGAAAGTGGGTCTGTATGAAAGTTAAGAAACGGGCTGTGTTTGTGCAGTTTTTATTATCAAAAGATTATTTTGGCTAGAATAAATACATTAATTCTTAAATATAATTTTAATTTACTTGGGGGATTTCACGTGTACTTTCTGACCCGACGGATAATATCAACGCACGAATTATAAACTTACTTTAAAATCTAAAACAGATACAACACCCAGCCATTGTCCGATAAGTCATAAACTGTGAAGGGGCGGAAACCCACATTTCACAAATGATATATTTTTTCAGCCATGCCAGGAATCGAGTCCGGAACCCTTAGATAACTAGGCATACACTCTACCGACTGATCTAATAGAAACAAAGAGTTTAATTTTACCCCCGTGGTGATCACAACAGTTGTTGAATATCTGTCAAGGGTGCCCTGGAATTTTATGACAGTTTTTTCTTTTTATTTAAAAAATTTGTCATCTAATACCGCTATACTCATGACAGATATTCAACAACTGTTGAGGTCACCATGTGAAGAAAATTGAACTTTGTTTATACTGGAGATATATTTTATTAATCCAGTCAAAAAAAAATTCCGATATAATATACAAACAAACTCTCCTTAATTCGTGTTTCCTACATTTTCACCATAAAGTACATAACAAATATTATTAATATAATTATTATGATATTTTATTATATTATATTAATAAACAAAAATAATTTTTTACAATTCTATCTATCTATATATCACCTTTAAAATTCAAAAATGGTTAGTTTTTTAAAGCTAGCTTTGAGAATTGGTAATAAATAAGATTATTTCAAATTATTGTTTGAGCTAAATAAAATTCATGATTTATTTATTAGTTGTCTATTTAAAAAAAAATCAAGCATATTAGAATATCGTACTCATTGTTGACTAGAACCGTTACCTACATAGCAAACGTTTAATAGGCAACCTCTGACGCTTTCAACGGTCTGTAACTCATTGGACAATTGGCCAATTAACACACTGGTGCATTTCGTAAACACGAAGAACGGGGCAAAACATAGAAGCTCACCGGTTAAACACTGGACACACAGACATAGGGAAGATAAGGGGTGGTTGTTTATAGGTTTCTGGCACGACAACTGCTCCCTGCCAACCCATATACACACATATATACATATACACACTCGAGAAGCGATTAAATTAGAAATTCGCAAAATTAACAGTGCATAATTTTACTGACTCAACCACCCAAAGGAAGATTTTACCTCCCAACACTTTTAGTAACTGTATAAAGCAAAGAGGTACACCTTCCATTAGGCCTACAAGAGTAGACTTCAAGGATTAGAAAGAAAGTCAGTTTTACGAGTCAGGGGTTCAGTAAGGGCTGCGATCACTTTTTGCTTAATTTTATTTAAATCGCTGTATTCGATGTATGGTGAGAGTTGTTTAGTTAATATTTCAAAATCTTCCTAAATGTTTGTTTCTAATAATTTATTAATAAATAGCAAGTTTATTATCTATAAATCTTTTATGATAATATTATGGTAAGTATATATTTCACCACGTCTTACTGCTCGTTCTTACTATCCGTAATTATTGATAACTCTAATTAATAGGAGTAAAGAAGGCATATTAGATCAACAATAATATGAATATCTTCTTTATTTTGGTGAGGTTAAATCCAGTCCCTTTTTTACTACACTTAGCCAACGTAATAATAAGAATACACATCTAATGTTTATGTACTAAGAAATAATTTATAATATCTGTTTAAAAATAAAAATAATAGTCAAAAAATATTACCAACATATTATTTAGGTGCACACGAATTGCGGAACAACTAATCAAAGCTTGGTAATACCCTTACACGAATTGCGGGATGAAAATTAAATTCATAATGACTTTTTTTTTTAAATTGAACCGGGAGGTTAGGTTAGGTTAGGTTAGGTTATTGGCTAGGAGTTGAATGGGACTACAGATTGTTCCGTAATTCGTGTGGACCGGCTGACAGGTATACTTTATTCAGCAATTTGAGTGGGCCCTAATTGAATGTCTGCTGAGTCTGCCTGCTCACCGATGAAGATGTAACTATACAAATTTTAAGCTTTTTTTTATAAATATAGGTTTAAAGTGGGGTTGACGTAGCCGTGATAAGCTCACTTGGCTTAAAGTATTTTGACCAAATAATAGCTAAACTAAAGTAAATTGGCTAAAAATTAATTTAATAAAAGTAAAATAGCATTGATTACTTTGGCCTAAAATGAATTCCAAACAAGAAAATTACATAATGAGTTTCTTCAAAATTATGTTTATCTAAATTTATCAATACTAAAAATGAACTCACGTAAATTCAAATGATCTGGCGTCATTTGGCATACAATTTTGGCCAACTTAAGTGTGTATTCTAATATTTGTATGATTGAGTCAGTGTTGCCTTGTGACAGCTAAAAATAAGACCTAATAGTGATCCAGTCCAGTGATCACATGATCTAATGGTCGATGCTTGTAATTTAGTCCTTCTTTTTACAGAGAGATAAAAGGTTTAATCTCGTCTATAAGATGTAGGGATAATTTTCTATTGATCATTGGTTTCTATGGTCTCCTGAGTCCATCCCCAAGTTCATGCAAGCTTTATCCCTATAATCCTTCTCATTCCAAATATATGGACTAAACTACTAGCTACACAATGTTTTAAAGATTATTAGCAAAGAAACATGTACAAAATTAGGTGTGTGTAATTAAATACATGTATCGTTCATTTTAATAAGTGGTACAACAAATTAACTATTTTGATTTGACATTAAAAGCAAAAAAAGTTTGTAAACACTGTAATAATTAATCAAAAATTAATTAACTTATCTAATGTACATTTTAATATAAAAGTATCCTATTTAATTTGTACAATCACAATATTAATAGGTTAGGCATCGTTAAAATATAATATATTTGATTGATTTAATTGAAATTTAAGAACAAATGAAGATATATATATATATATTTTAAACCTGTCTTTTCTCTAATACTTTGAAGTTTTCAAACAATAATAAAAAAATTCAATCAAAGTGAAATTATGTTCTGGAGTTTTCTTTAAACATCACAAAGGGCTATAAAAATGTTTATTCCAGAATGTACTTTCAATATTCATACAAATAAGATGCTCCTCTAAGTATTAAGGATATGACTGAACGTAAACAAAAGTTTTGTTTTCCTGTTTTCTTATTAATAATGAAGTCTCTTTTTATTTTACTCCCATATCATTAGTTTGCTTTTATTTGAAAGTCAGAATATTCCAAGATTCGTATTTCTTTGGCCCAATACAAGTAAAATGATAAGTTGTTTTTGCTATTTTCATCGTTATATGCGTATCAAGAATATGCATCATAAGACCAATCATTAAGAAAGGAATATTCAAGCTAGAATACTCGTATATTACATGAGTTTTCTTGAGCTTATATAACCATACAGTATGCCACCAAAAACCTCTTCCTCACAGTAAAAGATTGGTACGATACAATCGTAGATATTTTGTGTGTATTATTATATTATTTGAAGTTAACATTTTGAAAAATATATTATCAGTAAATCCATATTGTAAAAGTTTTTTATGATAAAATATATAAATTATTTTTTTATTCAAAATAAATTCTATTCAAATACAGACTTTAAACCAAATTGTTCGATCCATTTTAAAACATCTAATCTTATAAATTACTTATTTGTAAATTTAACCTATACACATTTTATATGAAAAATAAATTTAAAATCATAAATATAATGTAAAATACTCCCCAAGTAGGCCTACTCAGTTTTAGTAAATTGGTTAAAGCAATATATATGTATTTGATATAATTTCAAAATTTTGAAAATTAATAAACAGCAAAGATCAATAATAGGTTCTGTTGTCAGAAAAAATGTTTAAGGTATTATTTATTAATTAAAACACTTTAGATATTTCTCTATAACAATACTAGGTGTTAAGCCTCTCTTTGTCAAGGAGCTTGGGTTCATTTGAAATAATATAATAGCCCCATTACACTTTTAATATGACTATTAAATAATTAACTCTAGTAATATACTAATTTAGAGATATAAGGAATCAATTATCATCATGGTTTCCAAAAGAGAATAATGGTTGACCAAGCTATGCCATAGGAAATTGTTTATTTTCATTATTATAATACTCCAGTATAGTTGGTAGCTTATACTTCGATATAGTTCATGAATATCATTGAAATAAATATTTATATTTTTTTATCTTTTTATTTCTTTCTGACTAAATAAAAGTAAAACTCTCTAGCATATGAAATTTTTATTTTCCTACAAGTTTTACAGTATCCCCTATTTTCATTCAATTCCCAGCCTCCTATTTTTCTAATTTATAAATTTTTCAACTTTTATGTTATTTAACGTGGTTATTCGATCAATTTTCCAAGTATAAACTTTCTTCCGCAGTGAAACTGAACGTTAAGCAAACTAATAATATCAGATTAAACATAATAGTATCTATTAAAGTTATTTTACTATTTTAAAGTTATAGATTATTGTTTTTTTCAAAAATGTCATCAATTTCAGCTGATTTTTTGTCCTAGCCTCTTCAAAATGTTAATACCTGTACCAAGGCTCTCTTATGCTAGATCACGTATACAATGTTAGCACGTACAGCCGTGGTCTCTGTATTGCGTGAAAAACGTTTATCTGCCTTCCACCCATCACACACACGTGGTAATCTTCTACTATTCAATGGCCGTACGAGAATGAAATAAATTGTTTCCTAAATACATTTTAAATTACTAGGAAGCTTCTTTAAATTCTTTAAACTCGACACGTTTTAATTCCAGTTTAGTCACAAAAGAAAGTCACTTAAATAATATTTTAATGTATCTAGAAACCTTTATATTTTAACTTTAGTCTTTAAATTAAGAAATAGCTTTTAATTTTCAAAAATAAATAAACTATTGAAACAATAATAAACTTCCTTTTAAAACTTTTGGGTAACATTTTTACATACTTTCTCTATGGCATTCGGAAATAGAAATGTTACTGCCGCGCTTACGATAGTACGCCACCTATTCCTATCTGGAGCTGGTTCTATCCAGTCCAACTCATTACGCCCTATCTCGTTCAGGTCCTTTCTAACAATAGCCTCCCAAATGCGTCTAGGTCCTCCCAATGGTCTGGGTTGGCCAGTCAATAGCCTGAACATGGTTCTAGGTACTTACATTCACGCTGAGTGTTGTGCCCACCATGATGTGCAAGATTTGTTATGAGCAAAGGTTATGTAACTCATCATTATGTAGCTCCTCCACTAAGCAGTATCATCCCTTTTTCGATTAAATATCTTTCTAAGCAGCTTGTTTTAGAACACCTTAAATTTATTTTCATCGTGTAAGGCAAGAGATGTTGTTTCACAACCATTGAGAACAACCCTTAAAATTATTATTTATTTTGAGTTTTACATTCTTTGACCACCGGCGTGATATCAATAACTTATTGACCAAGTAGTAAAATATATTTCCTAATTGTATTGTTTTCCAAATTTAAACTATAAAATTGATGTTGCTAGCTAAAATTTATATTCCTAAATATTTAGACTCATTAATCAGATAAGATGATATGTTGTTCACAGTGGTCTTTAAACTATCGTCCCAAGTCACTGCTCTTTGTGTGATCATATACTTAGTATTTTCAGCCCTCTGAACTTATTTTTATTATTATAAGGCTAGGTGTTCTGTCTCACGACAGGTCCATTCCTTTTGTCAGTGAACTTAGACTGCCAATACGCCATGTCCTCTGCCTCCTCCTTCAACTCCAAGAATTTTCTTCTTTCCTTCTGTTAATCTAATATTTGAATCTTCCTTCTTCCTAAGCTAGAGATGAGTAAGGTTATAGTTTGTATATTCCCTTACCAGCTTATAATAAAATCTTTGTGTTTCTCACAACAGCTTACTTACTATTATCTAACATAGTTAAATCAAATCCGTATCCTAAAGTCTGCTTTGTACTCTTTAATGTCAACATTGGTAACATCTTTAATTGATCAAAGTTTATATTCCTTTAGGAATTAATATTAAGAAGATGATGAAATAAACTAAAATTTATCTGAACCATATCAGTGGACGAAAACCTAATGAAAAATAGTTTGCGGGTTTTCAGGGATTTTAGGATTAAAACTACGTTCTGGTGAACTATTTACTAAAATAATTAGTACCACGAATCACTATCCGTTTGGGTTGTTCTCTTATATTCTCGCTACAATCATGTGTTAAGGTTGAGTAGGTTTGTATTTAGGGAAAGTGTACCCGTATTTACGTGGAGGTAGAGTGTAAACCCATTTAGGAAACACATACCCCAAACCTCGATCTCCATGTCATCGGCAGCGCACTCTATTTTAAGAGTGAAGCCTTGTTAGACCTTTCAGACGCTGAAGTGGTTCAGATGTACTTAAGGTATAATAAATGCCTCATTACACCCAGTTGAGTTTCGAATACAGACCTTCATGATAAAATTAGACTAAGTGAGTCTTCCCCATTTGTTTAGTTTAAAACTATATGTATATATCGCTATATCCGAGTTCTTGTCAATAGTACAGTTTTATTACAGTCCCTAGATCCCAGCGGAAATATCAAACGACAAGGCTAGAAGGACCTTTTCCTCTGGAGGGTAATCTTGGTATACCTGAATAGCAGCCAATGACTGTTACGGCTTTAAAATAGATATAGAGGAAAACAGGATCCAAGAAGCGTTTCCCTGACCGTAAGCGGGAAGTGGTAAGTGGGTCTTAACTTTGGCTAGACAACCTAAGTCAAATGGTTAGTTACTGCAGTCTTAAAGTTTCACATAATAGTTCTAGAATACTACTGCACTACAAATGGAACCATTGCTAAAATATACTTCAAGGGTAAAAATTGATTTTCATTAAAATATTTTAATAACGTATTATATTGATTTGTTTTAATAGACATGTTTACGTGTTTCTTTTTTCAGCTCGGATATAATCACGTCTTTATACAAAGATAATTGTCCTGGGATCTAGTAGCTTGTTTTGAAGAGCTACTAAGCTAGGCAATATTTTACATTACCTTGGTTTGTTCTCATCATTTAGTCTTATATTGGCGTGATTTTTTGATATTAAAATATCATCTGAGGTATTAACTTACGTGTTATTTGTCAAATGAATACCTTGTGGATGATATACTATTGAAAGCACAGTAAACGGCCCTTACTAGCCTAGAATAACTCCAATTCACTTCACTACAGGCCAAAATCCCCGTATTATTGGTGAAACGCGGGTTTCCCCTTTAAAATGAATTTTTAACCTTGCGGCTGTGGAAAGTGAATGCTACAGGGTTTAACCTAGTTTATATTTTGTATTTATATATAATCAGTTGGCTCACATGTGCTTTTTAAGCATCTCGTTTTATTATTCGCTTAGGCTATACGAACCTATGTACTAATTCCTCTAATATTTTAGGGATTAGGATGGTTGAGTTTTATAAGAAAAGTGTATTTGCGTTTGTGGAGACGGAGTATGTAAAACAATTTAGTAAAAACTAAACTCAGTACATCTGACTGGGATTGAACCTTGACCTCCATCTTTGGCAGAGTAGTCTATATGACAAGTAGTGCTTTAGACAATGCAGCCACCAAAGCTGGTAGCTTTTTTTCTTTAGTATGTTGTACGCATATGTACTAAATATTCTTCTTTTATAAGGATGAGTAAGGTTAAACTTAAAGGTAGTGTACTTGCATTTGCGTGGAGGGAGAGTCTAAATCCCTTTTGTAAAAACTGACCACAGTTTTCCCAACTGGGATTTGAGCCCCAATACCCCTGCCATCAGTATTCTAGTCTATCGCAAGAGTGACACCATGGACCATGATACCACCGAGGCAGGTCCTGTTACTTATTAGTTAAATTTTAAAACAAACAAGCATAAGGCTTTATAAATAAATTAATACATATTAACCATGCAATGAAAATTAATTTACTTTAGTAAATCTTGCGATTTAAAAAAAATACTTAAAAAATCAATCATGTCTTTGTAAGAAACTAATATTAAACAATATATTCGAATAATTCTGAAAACGTAATGTTTGTCTATAATTTAATTAGATAATATGATAACTTTTAATTTATTAAAAATATCCGAATTACATTGTTACCATTTATGAATAAGATTTTAATTAATAAAAAAATTACATTCACAATAAATTTTACCAATACAAACTACAAATAGTTGAGTTATTTATAACCTTAAAAGGTTCCTTATATTTGTGATTGTTATTTATTAATAATTTCTTTTTCTCTACCAAACCTACAAATATTTCAAAATTGTTTTTAAATTTGAACAAGTAACTTCATTTTTTTTAAATTGCTGTCACCATTTGGTTTTCTTGTTGTTGACATTCCTCTCGCTAATGACGTAGATTCCTTTGACAAATTTCATCAGTATATTCCTGTCGTGCACGCATGTCAATATCATATTACTTCTTCCAATCTCTTCATATTTTCGAATAGATGTTCGCCAGCATATAAGGGAAAATATTTAATTTAAAATGTTTCAAGATTCAATCACGTGACACAACCCACTCCCTATTAGCTTATATAATGTAGCCCTTTAATCATATTTTTTGCACAAATATATATATATTTACAGGATTTATATATAATATATTAACATAATGAGAAAATGGATGATTAACTTATTGAAATAGTTGGATTCGCCTCTGAATGTAGGAGGATTATGAAACAATTAAAAAATAAAATTCAATACACCCAGATGGGATTCCAACTCATTCCTCTACAGCACAAGCAAATATAACTAAAATAGAAGAACACCTTTGTAACTTTGTAAGTTGTAACTAGTTTGGTGTAAGTTGGTCCAAATTGTTCACTAAACTGTCAATTCTTTTGAGATTTCACTCCTCTTCCACGATCACTAAAACCATATAATTAATTAAAATATTATTTAAAAATTTACAGTAAACTTATAGATATTTATGAATACATTAATTTGATTTACTTTAGATTCTACGTTCTAGTGTGACAATGTACTGAAGAGGGTTTTTAAGCAGACCAATAACATTTCAAACATTTTTATAGTTTTAAAATACATTGCTAGGATTACGGTGGGCAGGACACCCAGCTCAATTTGGGGAATCTAGAATCGTGGTCAGGGTATCGACTGGTAGATCCAATAGGAAAATACCTTTGGGAAGAACTAGACGAAGATATGAGGATAAAATTAGAATGTAATTGAGATAGGATGTAATAAGGTGGACTGGATAGAACTAACTCAAGTTAGAGATAGGGTGTAATGAGGTGGACTGGATAGAACTAGCTCAAGTTAGAGATAGGGTGTAATGAGGTGCATAAGATAGAACTACTTTAAGATAGGGATAGGATGGCCTACTTTTTATGAAAATAATGTGTTAATCAAGCTACATTCCAATGAGTGTGTAATATTTTTGACTAGCCTCTCTGAACCTAAGCATGAGAGCCCTAAGAAAATAAAATTAATCTACTTTCCTTTGAAGGCTTAACGTATTCCAAACATATTTTCCCTTACTTAGATATAAGACTTTGTCCTCGCTACTTGGCTTGCTACTTTACTATCTTTCCTGCTTCACCCTTTCCACGATAAGAATAAGGCGGGGAATAGGGGTGGGGGGCAACATTTGGGGGTGTGGGGATAAGGGTGGGGGAAAGAAACGGATGAAGGCAATTGAAAGAGAAATGAGGAACCAGAAGGGATGTTTTTACTCTGGCAGTGAAGATAAATTATTTTTTTAGCATACCCCTTTTGTAGGACCTAGGACAGGGGCCTCCATCCCACTCTACCCCTCCACCAAAACCTTTCTCACACCCTTATAAAAAAAAATCCCTCACACACACGGAGCACGGGTAAGGGTTGCAAGTAGGTGAGCCCGGTAGCGGTGCCACAGCTGTAAAATATATGGGAACGCTGACAAAAAATATATATATATATATATATATATCTCGTGTTGCTATTCTCCTCTAGTCCGCTCTGTTCCCTTCCAACCAAACTAGTGCTTGGATCTTCCCCTTTTCATTTCGACCGAACTTACGCCATGTCAGTGACCGGTGGTTTTTTGCGGGTTTCCTGGACGCACAGACCCCGTCATCACCTCCTTCGTTTCTTTCGACTGACTTGTTATCGTCGGGTACGTATGTAAATATATGATAAATGAAATTAGATGAAAGGTTAGAACCAAACGCAGCATAATAACACGTTCGCATATCCTACAGGATATGATGGCAAATACTACTCAAATATTTCTGTTGAATTAACGACAGCAACATTCTAATAAAAAATCGATTTTTCACCAATTTAGGCATCTCAATTTAGATGTGTTTTTACCAACATTCAAAGAGAAAATAGTTATTGGTTTTGACGAACAAATAAAGAATTAGTTATTATTGTTTAGCCAGAAAGATATATTTTGTTTAAAGATTTACAGCCATGCAGCAAATAACGGTTTCCATGGTGATTAAACAAAGAATGATAAACTTAATACTCTATATGAAAATCGGGTTTTCGTGGAAAACTACTATTTTTCCTGAAATCCTGGACTCATAAACGTTAAAATGAGTTGTCATTTGTCAAAATCCATTCAGTCATTTCCTCGTAATTTCTACTACCGGAAATGGGTTTATAAAATTATGTGTAAGGATAAATATTGTAGTATTTATTGGAATGTATAACATGATAATAGTAATAATTTAGTTGTCCAATTTGTAGTTAATGAAAATACTTCACAATTTGAGTAAATTTGGATGGTCATACTAGAAAGAAGCTTTATTGCATCCGTTGCAAAAACAGCGAGTAACTTAATTATATATGTGTAGGCAAGATAAAAAAAACTCTCTGAAAACATTTCAAAGAAACGTAATAGGCGGGTCTTTTATTCAAAAACCAGCTGAAGGAAAGGGGAATTTACAATGTACTCCGAAAACAGTTACTGTTGAATAATCAAATTTTTGAATAGACTTACAGATGGAAAAAAGAAACTAAACAATAAAAAAAAAGAAACAAAAGTTTCTATTTTTTGAAATTTATTTCATGTTTACAATTCATTCTTTCTTTTTCTAATGGAAAATGTAAAAGTTTTTGTTTGTGTTTGTTCGATTGAAGCACTACTTTTGTAAGCCACAATACCTCCTTCTTATACGATTTATCGGAATATTTTAAGCTTTTAAAATAAATGCATCAGATTTAACAAGTAAGACTAAAGAAAAAAAGTTAAAGCTGATGCAATTTAATCTAAATTTATGTTGGGAGCTTGATGGCATTGCGGCTTCGGTGGTTTTGGTGTAAGTGCTCACCTATTTACCAGATGTTCCCAAGTTCAAATCCAGGTGACCTTGATAAATTTTTGCAAAACTATGATAATCCTTAGAACAACTTCCACCAAATGGTAAGTAATTTTGTCAGTACTGTGTCAATTATGGCATGAAGATCCAAGAAAGTTATATGAGAAACCTTTCATGTATAGGTTATAGTTTCTTACTCTCTCAGTGATAGTAATTCAGAACGTAAAACAATAGGAAACTACACAGCTATCAAGATTTTCCTAGCAAATTTGCCTTTTCCCAGATGGTGTGGGTGGATGACACTACCTAGCTGCTTGAGATGGAAAGGAAACACATCATTACCTAACTTCACGTTGTGTATTCATTATTTTTAAATGCACTGAGTCTTATTACCTGTCCGGGCTTTACGCTTATGTATTAATTATGCTAATATATTAATGATGAAGGTTGAATTTGCTAGAAGTGTAACCAAATTTGTGTGGAGTAAGAGTAGAAAACAATTTAAGATAAACCACCCTCAGTACACCCTACTAGTTCTCAAAATCCGATACTCCAAACATCGACAGTTCTGTCTATTGCGAAAGTGACGCCTTAAACCAGGCGGCCACTGTACTAGGTTGGACTCACTATTACTACTATATAGGAAAAATACCCGGATTGCCTTTAAGAGAGAAATCAGTAAATCCAAACTGAAAGTCATAGACGTAAAGACTCGCCACTTATAAGAGTTCATATTTTATTTGAACAAATTTTAACACTTTAATATAGAAAATCTAAAATCTAATTTTATAACTCTATTTACTTTTCTCACAAAGGCTCAAATACGATTTATAAATTAGATATCCTATTGAACTAAGTATTCTGATGTACATTTAATTTGGATGTACTACTTTTAATGTCTACGAGGAGTATGTATATGAAAAATTATATATTTGAGCTTTGAACAGAATGTTCATTTGATGTCACTATTCATAAGGGACATGTTGGAATGATGTCAAAATATTGGTTTTATGGCTACCAAAATATTTAAGTTTTATTACTATAGGTCCATACATTAGGAGTTAGTATGTATTTTTTTAAATTATTCTAACCCTCACCTTTACTTCACGTCTTTTTTTTATACCTGTTCTATGTGTAAAGTGTAAACTACACGTGTCTATGCTAAGGAAAGCGTAAAACAATTTATTTAATATTTCAAGGCGAATTGGAAATTCCAGCTTTTTATTATGTTGGTCGCCATTTTACAATAAGCCAGGCCAGTTAGATAATATTATTTTACTGGCCTTTCAGCATGATAATTTTGAGGCTTATTTTAATAAGTCCATAGAGCTTTAAGCTTCTAATAAAATTAACTTTAGTTTGCTCGATCAGCCTAGTCAAGTCCAGTCTTATTGAAAGAAGCTCAAAATAGTGGAGGATTAATAAAACGTCTACAGGATTTTTTATCCTCTTCAACATGTACTTAAACTTGGGATATAAAATTTATCTTTCCGTACAAACAATAATTTATCTCTACCTCCATGTCATGTGGCGTGGTGATACTGAAGCAACATATCAACATATTCCTCAACAGGAATAAGTACCATAAAAGGATCATCATTAGTTCTTCTTTTTATAACCAAAACTTTATTTTCATCAACTTTTATGGTATCATGGTATCTCCTAATAATTCGAGTATGATTGTTATTTTTCTTCTTGTCTGGATTTCTTGAATCTAAAATTTTATTAACAGCTATTTCTATGGTCAAAACGGTTCAAGAATTTTGAATCACGTCGTCTATCTAAGTATTATCTTTCATTTTTATTTAAATTTTTGCCTCAAAATAAGGATCTCATTTTGAGAGCAGCTTGCACTACCATTTAACTTTAAATTTTCATTTTAAGCTGTTGGACTCGCCATGTCAATTTAAATTTTTCATTTAAATTATACACAGTGAAAATGAGAAAAAATTGCTAAAATGCTAGATTATTAAATTAAACAAAAGAGGAAATGCATAATACTGTACAAACACGCTGGAAGATAAGCTTGAACTGACGCATGTCTTATAAATGAAAGGGAGTTACTTCGTTGATCTTAATCATTTTTATATCCAAATGTTTTCAATATGCCTTCATATGAACAGCCGTATTGCAATCATCCTGGAAACGACTAGGCTGATTGAGCAAATTAAAGTTCATTTTATAATTAACCTAAAGCCATATGGGCTAATTGCACTAAGCCAAAAGAAGTGTCAGGTTTGAAAAACAAATTCAAGATTATTTTATCACTAGCCTGGCTCATTACAAAATGAAGACGCCCTTTGCGATAAGCAGATTTTTAAATTCTTCTACGAAATAATATATATAAACACCTCGGGAAAATTGTCTGGGATTAGAATCCCAACATAGCATATTAGGAGAGCTATACCACTCAAAACTAACCCTTTTTTCAACGCACCCACACGGGGGTGTGTACACTCAGAGTACATTTGTTAGGCCATTTGTTTCTGGTAAGTTTAGCTGAGTGCCAACGAGCCCAAGAATTTTATATCACAATGTTTCTAACCCCAGTTTGCTTTGAATGGTATCAGCCATTACAATTTATCTTTACTTCTAATAAACCAACAGTTTAAGTAGTTTGTTTTAGTCTTGTAAATAAATTAAAATATTCCTTTCTTGTTCTCGTAGCACAATGAGACCAGTACCAGTGAAGCACAACGCATTAACGATCACGACCTTGGCTAGAGACCTAGAATGTATTTAACTTTTTTTTTTAATGTATCTTTATAGAAAGGCGATTAAAATAGTCAGTTTCTTGAACAGCATCAAAGTGGTTTATCTGTACTCTCATGAAAAAGGTGGGGTGGTAAGAGAACAGGGGAAGATAAGAGTGGTCTGGAATCTGTGGTGGTAAGAGGAAGGTGGAGTAAGTGTGAGTTGGTTGATAGGAGCTTCTAAATGGCCTCTAGCCCTCTTACTTCTGTGACAAGTTGTAACTCAAAACCTCCCCCCCCCCCC
>CABFWO010000941.1:0-19374 GCA_902155825.1 Timema genevievae | reverse complement strand
CCACTCCTCTGCTTCCTACTCACAAAACTACCCCTTCTATCCTCTCTTTTCTAACCGTATCCTTGACGTTCTTTCTTCCTCCTGGCTGGCTGGACTCCAGTACTTCTTATCTCAATACCTCCTTGGTCCCTGTACAAACCGGGATGGGTGGAGTAAGGGGGTGAATTTTTTGGGAGGTTTGCCAAATGAGCAAGTACAGTTTGCAAACCACTAGCCAATTGTCTGGAAAGGCTATCTATACGATTTACGTTCCCTCGACTCAAATGTGTCCTTTTCTTCATCATACTACTTTTATTTTTTTGTCTAAAGCGTTCGATTTCGTCTGCCAAGGATAGGTAATCAGAATTTTTTTTTAATTTCGTTTTAAAAAACAATACTTTATAAAACAGAATAGGACTGTTTAAATTATTTACAGGTTAAAATAAAAACATAAGAGATTATACTTTTGTAGAATTAATATTTATACAAGTCATTGACTTTTTCTTTTTTGATATTATTTTAATATTTAATTACCTATTTTGGATTACTCTTTTACTTAATTTAATTTGAAAGAAAATTATTTCAATTAATAAGATGCAAGATTTTTTTGGTGTAAAATCAATCATCTAAAATTTTTACAAAAATTCACTAGTAATGCAAGTATGATATTTGAATTTTGTATTTCCCCTATTATTTTAAATAAATAATTTCTTGTTTATATTTTTGCTAGATTTAATTTGTAAATAAATAAATTAAAAGCTAAACTATTAAAGAGTCTGACAATTGAAAAATTACACCTGGACACGGGAATCGAACCAGGCCGAATAGCTTCAGTTATTTGATTATTAAATATTAAAGAGTCAATAAATTCTGTCCATTTTTCAGCCGCTTGATTATATTTACTACTTTGTCATCTCTGTCTCCTATTGCCAACTGCATCACCAAAATAGATGGAGAGGAAACTGATTTTTAATTGTATTCTCAAATAACAGAACTGACAAAATATTGGTATTAATACAGCTAAAATTTGCTTTATTTTAGGAAGTAAAAAACAAATGTTTACAAATGAGGATTTTTATATAAATAAAATTGTATACTTGGACTAGCAGTTCCCAGCGTGAAGTACGCGTACCCCCAGGGGTACTGGAAAATATTTTAATAATGGTGGCAAGAGACAAAAGTTCAGTTAAAGGTTATTAAATTAACTCGACCATATGGTTAGCATTGATGCGTTTTTTCCCACGTATATTTTGCCTTGAGATAATTATTTCAATTTCAAGCATAACATTGTTTTATAATTATTAATAAATAAGCTAAATGTGTATGTTTTTATTGTAACTCTTGCTTTTTGAATGTAAAGATATATTTCACCTTAATATTGGGCTATATCATTTGCTAATTACATTACTAGCCTATTTATTCTTCAGTTGCAACAAATAAATTAGAAATAACTACTACTGTAATAATTAAAAATCTTGCTAAAATTAAGGGCACAATTTATGGAAATGGACTGCCAAAAGGTAAGCAAACTAAGAAAGGTTGGGAACCTCTGACTTAAACTGTGTCTTACAATAAAATATTAACGTATCACATACTCACAAAGAGACGTACAATCAAACACGACAGTAGCAAAATTAAAACATATTTTGAAAATATGGATTTGGACGAGTCTTGACTCATATTAAATAACATTTAGACACCAGAGTTATAATAGCTTACTTATATTTTATTATGGGTCATAAATCTGGGTATATTGGTAACAAATTTATAATCACTCAAAAAAGTAGTTAATTTAGCGACTTTAAATAGCAATGCAATTTTTGTTTAACAATTAAAATTTAACCCACTTTGGTGGTCGTTTGGTCTAAAGCGTAACACTTGCAGTAGATTGGACTGCTAATGATGTTCGATTGATCAAGACTCGAATCTTGGTCAAGTGCATTGAGGATGGTTATTAAAAATGATTTTCCACTTGCCCTCCACCCAAATTCAAGTACACTTATTATAAATATAGACTTATTAATTGCTAAAAAAATTAGATTAATTAGTACATAAGCGGATAACCTGAACGGGTAGAAAGACGCAGCGAAGAAAATAAATTAAAACTCAACCGTTCATTGTCTTCAAACAGCAACTTGTATATACAGGGTGGTTTGGAAAGGTTAAATCAGCTCATGGTTCATGATAGACAGAGGCAAAGCAACCATAATTACTATAGGAAACAATCCTTTATTTTTTTAAAAAAAAAGCTAAGTTAATACCAAATTAATACCAGATGCAAGATGGGCTAATTTTACAGATCACTGACATTGATTTGTTACAGACAGAGTATTTAATCGATGTGTTAATACAATGAGTTCCACAGTTTCATAACAACATTCCAACTCAATGCAGGCTCCCGCATGTCGTGGAAAAGTTACCTCTACCCGGCGCAATCGATCTTCAGTGACATTAGCCACCGCATGAGGCGCATCATGCAATCTAGATATTCATTCTTTGAAGTTGTTCATAGGCACATGATACACAAGTTCCTTCAGAGATCCTCACAAGAACAAGTCTAGGGAACTGTGATCTAGAGATCTTGTTGGTGAAGATGAGGATATTCCCTCTCATACCAAAGCTGCTGTGCTGTTACGAGGTGGTGCTCCATCATGTCGATACCACACTTATCTCCTCAGAATTAGAGTGGAACATCTTCCAGCTACTCTATGAGATAGTTTTTGAGAAACACATCATATATGGTTCCGGAGAGGTTTCTCGGAAACAGAATCCCACTAACTTGATATCAGTGATACCACACTAAACCTTTATGGTCCAACGGATCTGATATTATCACGCATCACATGGGTATAATCGTAGTGTAAATTGTGACTGTCGTGACGTGCCCTCATAAGTAGAATGTGTCTCGTCCGTCCAAAGAATGTGACCCAAGAAGTCAGGTTTTTGTTGCTATGACGTCGTAATAAATTGGTAGTACACCAGGTGGCGAGGCCGATATCCTTACATTAAGTGTTGTAGGGTGGTGTAGCTATAAGGAGAGAGCCTGTCATCGTGCTTGATAGTCAATACAAGGTTTAGCTGACACATTCGCACCATCCGACCGTACGCGTGCCGAGGGTTGAATTCCTTGCAACCATCTGACAAACCCTTTCTTCGACCCGTGGCGCAGTTTAAATGTTTGTCTGCTACGAACCACATTCATCCCGGGCATTATTTAGCCCGTTTTTGTGAATCGTTGATCGCCCCTACTGATGACATTGGACGTAGACTGATGTTGATCATGATACCTCTCTATTTCATTCAAGCTTTGGCACTCGCATTATTATGACACTCTTCAAGTATGCGGTAGGTACATGTTGCCGGTACCTGTATGCGGTATTCAATGCTGTTCCTTGTAGCATCACACTTACCAATGTTGCGCGTGCGCAGTGTGCTGTCTTTCCTACACAACGGATGGCATCCCTCGTCCACACGTTTGTCGTGTGTGTTGCATAACATTACAGCTTCATTAATGCTACACAGACTAGGGTTTGCAGCGTGTAGCACGTGGATCATGGTGTCAAAAGCATTTTCCACGCTCAATATTTTCCCCAATCTGTACCATTAAAGCTAGTTTTTCCTCAGGTTTTAATGAGCCACAAATTGAGCTACCATTTCCAAACACCCCTTTATATCTATTAAAATAAATAAATATTTCTTTATAATAAAGTTACTTAAAAATACGACTGCAAATAGTATATCATTAACATGGTTTATGAATTTACATAAATATTTTAGAACATTTTTATCTAGCAATAACGATATTCAAGTTTAAATTAGTAAAAAGAATACAGTCGGAAAATACATGTTATCCCTTGGTCAGTAAGTGGCTGTCATCTTACCTGCTGTCAAGGAATTTATTACTCAGGATATTTAAAAAAAACATACTTTTACCAGTTGTTCTCTATGGTTGTTTTTATTCTCTATGTGGTCATAATGCCGTATAGTAAGTAATTAATTAAGTAATATATATTTAATTTATAGAATTATCTATATTTTTTTTTATATGACAGAACCATCTTTTTTACCTCTTGACTTCATCTCACTCGTTTTTCTTTCTTCATCATCTTTTTCCAAGTTATGGGATCTCGCAAAGCTCGAATTAATCCTTCTTGAGGGTAGAAAGAGAGAGAAAGGGATAAAAATAGTTTTCTCTCACCCAAGTCAAATGCACTTGTCCGCGAGTGGTCCACCTAATCTGACCTTAACAAAAGCCGCAGGTAACTTAAGTCTTGACTCAAAGGAAAACCACTCATTTTTTCCTCTTCTTACTAGTATAGATATTCTTTAATTACACAAAATGTATTTCAGTGATTTTTGTATATAGCACCACTTATTACTACCCGTTCGGACTACAAGCTTTTGTAATAGTTACGCTAATGGTCTAGAGAGTATGAAGGTTATATTTATATGAATTATAACCACAAATTGTGTAAAAGATGAGTATAAAAATGTGACCATTGTTCTAGAACCTCCCATTTGCATTGCATGACCAGCCCACCGTAATCTAAGAGACTTTGTTGTACTAACAATATATTATGATGATTTCAGAGCATGTAGTTAATTACTATGTCATTTTCTATACTCCCCAGCAGCCTCATCCAATTTTGAACCAAACATATCCCTAAGCACTTTGTTTTCGAACATCCTAAATTAGTTTTATTCATGTAAGTTAAGAGACCACGTTTCACACCTATTGTGAACATCTGGTCAAATTGTTGTTTTGTGTATTCTGAGTTTCTAATTGCCTTAAATGTAGGGATGTCAACAACTTACTTACTGAATAGGTCATAGTAGAAATATAAATACAGTTTCACCTAAAGGAGCAATACATCCATGCTCTTCCCGACCCCTAGTTCACCCAATACCATCCTTCCTCAACCCCTCGTAACCCACCCCCATAAAACAAAAACAAAGTGTTATTTTCAATCACCAACCTACACCATTCAAACAACAAAGTAGATAATATTATATCTGTACTCATAGTAAATATAATTACATCTCTTATACACTATAGTGAATATGTTTAAAATCATAAGAACCCGCTTCATTGGTCACATAGCTTAAGGCGTCACTCTCTCAATAGACTGGACTTACGATGACTGGGATTTGAGTGTTATTATTCCCATGGGGTGAACTGAAAGATTTTTTTTCACCTAATGTATTTACAATCTCCCTCCACGTAGATACGGGTCCACCTTCTCTAAATTCAACCTTCCTCCTCTCTACCATATTAGTGTAAAGGTATGTAACCCAAAATGGTAATAGGATGCAAATCTATAAAAAATAAAAACAAAATAAATTGGTTTTTTAAATGTGCCAAATTTTAATCATGTCAATAATCCAAACATTTTTTTATTTCTAAAATATTTTTGGATCTATTATAGCAATTTGGCGATATGTAATCAAAAATAATTTTGATGTGGCACACATAATTAAAGCTCACTGACTGAACCTCACTATAATTTAGCTTGTGTTTTTATCCCGGTAGTCTACAGGTCAGGGTTCAAATCCAAGATGGGTATAGTGAAATAGTGTTTTTCTAAATGAATTCCTTACATTATTCCTCCCGAATAAGGGTGCATTTTCTCATTAATGTTACATTCCTGATCCCTAACCCACAAGTGTGATAAAATGTAGATAGCCTAAATATATAGCAAGGAATAGTATATTACTTTAGTGTGGATAAAAATAATTTCCCAATTCCTATATTTTTCCTCCGAAAGTAAATATATTCATGCAGAAAATTACTATTTTTGTACTGTTCCCTCCACTAACAATCCTATACAGAGAGTTTAGAATTATCTGGGAAGTAGTTGGGGTGTAGCTAGTAGACCTCAAAACATCAAAAAGGTCCAAATGAACTTTTGTTTTTTGTTTGGTAGTTCCAGAGATAAGGCCTTATAAGTTCCTGATGGATTTTTTAACTGTACCACTTGATACATCCCTGTTACAACTATTGTAGGTGACGTATAACTGCTGATACACAAGCAGGGCTGCATTAACAGGAACAAGGGTGTATTAAGTAGGACGATTATCAATTTCAGCAGAAGATTAGAAAGCCTTATCTGGGGAACCATAAAACATTCGATATTATTTATATATATTTTTGTGTTTTTTGAGGTTTACTATTCACTTCTCAGTTATTTCTCACATAAATCGGAGCAACCGGTGCATATAGAGAGTATTACGGAAATAATGAAGCTAAACTAATAAAGTTAGAATCCGCTAGGAAATTCTTAATTAAATTGTTAGGTGAACTTTGGAGGTAAAAGACTTTGGTGGTGGCCTTGAAATAAGTTACCCATTAAAGAAAATGTATGAGAAAAATAGCCGGATTGTACGTAAAACATTACCGTGTGTATTATACTGGATTTTTTAAAATTATTCTTAACAAGACCTAAAATAAATTACAAGTATGCTGTCGTGCTTTGTAAGAATTGTCAGAAGGTGAAATGAGCCCAACTTTAAACTGGTTATGACGATACCATATCACTTTTACTATAATTGATTCAAGGTAATTGTGGTCACGCTCAATATAATAAAGAAATACCAAATATTTTTTCAATGTATCTATCTAATGTTAATATAATTGGTTAGTTTTACAAGTGATGAAATATATACCTATTACTTGTTTTATATTAGTATTTGTTACTTGGTAAAATTAATAGGCAGATGACTAAGGTATTGGTTTTAATAACGTAACACTTTCCGGAAAGGCCAAATGCACCACGAAATGTTTTATAATAGAATAGTATTCAAGACCGTCTACAACAGATTGGATATGATATTAAACAGCATAATAAAACCTAATCTTCAATTGATAATCATTTAACGTTGGGCTTTGTTTGTAAAAAATAAGTTATTTCTTTCAGTCATTAAATAATCTTGGATAAAATAAGAGTTCACTTAATTCTTTTTTTATTTATTAAAAAATCGAGAATCTGGATCTATTGGCTCTGTGCTATCGTCTATAATATAAATGTGCTGATATTTAAGCTTTCAAGCCCATCTAAGGGCTTCTGTAGAGTGTGGAAAGTCACATACATATTAAGATATTATATATATATATATATATATATAAGAAATTATAACATCGATGAAGGTTTCGTTGGTTTGAAGCCTGCCTTAAAATATTCAGAATCCTAGGTCTTCCAGACTTTGGGATTTTTGTAGACTATTGTTTTTTGGATACCTCTCCAGTTTGGGGATCTCTATGAGAATTTTCAGATAACACGTATTCCTGTACCTTCCTTTGGTTAGGGTAAATCTATGTGTGGCATTTAATCTTCCCAGATCTTCAGGATCCAAAATTATTTGGCCTCGGTTTTTTTGAAACTATCCATATTATTAGCCACAGCACCTAATAATATTAATAACTATAATATTGTGTACGATTTCCACACGTATATAAAAAATTATGCCTTAAAATGTGAGAGCAGAATGACCTTGGAGATGGGAATGCTCCTGGATAGCTCGGTGTTAAGAGCATTGGCATACAAGACAAATCTCCTTGGATTGATTCTGGTGTCCCGGTGTTATTTTTATATTTACAGAATATGATATTCAAATGCGGCTATAACCGTACTATGCTAAATATATAATAATTGGTCTATTTAATTCGCTATTCGAAAATTATCTGAATGCCACGAGTGGATGATACCAAAATCATTTTAAGTAGCCTGAAACTCGTCACGTGTGCACTTTTTGAACCGGTCTTGTTTTTCTACGAGGTTGTTAATACTATCACACTATGACGGTGTAACGACTCACCCCGTGGTACCACGTGACCCCATCTGCAGGTGGATTGGCCCTCACCTCGCAGGACATGCGCACTTCATCTCCTTCCTTGAGGGGACCGAGTTGACTCCTTTCTTCAACTCTGACTGACACCACTGGCGGATCTATTGGCACAATAATAATAATAATAATAATAATAATAATAACAATTTTAATAATAATAACAATTTTAATAATAATTACTAAAGATGATAGTAATAATAATGCTAATAATAATTGTAATAATACAAATATAATAATAATAATAATAATAAAATAATACTAGCAATAATAATACAATAACACAATAATAACAATAATAATATTAATAATGGTAATAACGATGTCAATAATAATATGATTAAAAACGTTATAACGGAGTTTAATGTAAGTTATGTTTATTTATTTGAGGTATTTAAGGTGAACATTCTGAACTAACTGGTTATATCAGCACACGACTTATAAACTATATTGAATCTAGAACAGACATAACATCAAGCCTACAACCGTTAATTATTAATCATTGTGAAAAGACAATCCCACATTTCCCCAATGATACACTTTTAAAAGATGCCAGGCCCGTTATTGAACCCGAGACCCTTATATCAGTATACAAACACGCTTCCAACTGAGATAAGGGGTCGGATTAAAATAACTTAAATTTGTTGTAAATGTGTTTCTGGTTGTACAAATACAAAATGTATTTTACCACTTAAATAATTTTCACGAATAATTTAGATCCATTTAACATTTTTTTTTAAGTGAGTGTTATTTATTGCATATCTTGTAAAGCACTTTACTTTTTATAGAAGTTAACAACAAAATCTTCTTGCTTGTACTTATAGGAATAAGGATAAAAGGGATGAAACTGAGATGAAGATAAAGAAAGTGCGCGCGAGATCCGAATATAAATGGGCCAATTTTGTATCATAAAAAAAATTTCCCTCCCTATTCATCCCTCCCCCCGCCCCTTCCTACACCATTCTCCCCAAAGGGTTGGTAGGTCATTCCGCATTCTACCTTCGTTTGCTTGCCAAGCTATAAACGGGTGTAGGGGTTTTGTCTCTTATCAATTTCGAATAATCCATACTTTCCACCTTAAAAAAAATCAAGGTTTTTATCCAATTCTACAAGATAGCATTTGAAAAAGAAAATACGTGTATAATTTTAGAAGAGTTAGGATAAAAAAAAAGATGTATTTGGAAGATATAATACATCACTCATAAAAAAAAATTATTTAAGATAAAATTATTTTCTATCTACGTAGACTGAAGTGTAGGATTTATAATATAGGATTCAAACTAGCGTGTAAAGAGAATAATTGGTGGACCACTTTGAAAACCATAAGTACTGTCCTTAGTGTATCCGGCTAGGAAACGATCCCCAAATATCCCGTGAGTAGTGACAGATAAAATTCAAGCATTTATCCATATTGCTTCCCACTGCCAATATGAAAAATATTTTAATGCACAAAGAAATATCCTTATTTGTGTTAGTAAAGTTCAATATCTATATGAAGAAGATCTTTTGAGAAAATAAGAACTTTATTTACCAGAATTGATAATATTTTATTATTTTATTATGACTAATTTAAAGGAACATAAGCCCATACAATTATGTATGTTTCTTTAAAGTAATACTAACTAGTTATATCTATCAAAAGTGACAGATAACATGATCAGAAAAATAAATATCTGGTTAGTTTTCCAGCTCTCGGGGTCAAGTCTTTTCTACGAAAATTGCACTGCACGTTTCTGGAAATAAGGGGTGGATTGGCTATTTATTTAAATGTATTTATTTTTTTAATATAGCTGATTTATTAAAAAATAATTATTGAACTGTGGACAAACGTGTAAATCTCGCATTTTCTATTTTTTTCATAATGAGATTTTGAGATTTTTTTAGAAAAATTCAAATTAATTTATTAGTAGTTTTTTTAAATGGCTTTTCAAACTTTTTCCGAGGAAATTAAGTCACGTTCTAACCATAAAATGTTATCTTGTTCGTTGTGAAAATTTGGACAGCCTGGATGAGTACATGTAGAATATATTAATACATCAAGGGGAGGCTGTGAAATTTTGAATTTGGATTTGAAACATGATAGTATTTGTATTCAATTCGAAATCCTAAGTCTAAATATGGAACATATTAAAATATGATTATTAGTTTCAAATAAAACTAGAACTCAGACTTGAATTAAATGAAGTTAGATTCATAATGTTTAATAATTTTATTTTATTCATCTTGTCAAAAAATTAGATTATTCATTGATTTACTTGAAAATAAAAACACTCAAAATTCGTAAATTTCGTAATATATTAATAATCTCGGCACTTATTAATAGCTTTAATTATTTTTGAACTAGATTTAAAATTAAGTATATAATCTAGTCTAATTCAATTAGGTCATGATTTGATAATATTTAACTATATAATATTGGATTCAAAATATTTTCTATGGGAAAAATTCTGATCTGATTCGAAACATACTAATTCTAAAATAAGCAATTCAGATTCAATTCTAGTTAAGTATTCAAATGTATAGATAAGATTTTAATTTGGGAAATATTAGATATGTAGCCCTAATGACTTCACTGTGTCGATGGGTATATCAACTCAAATTAGATATGTACTTACTTAATTTCCATTCAATTTTAATAAAAGTGTTGTTAAATGTTGGTATCATGGTGTTACTTATATGTTTTTATTTATTTTTAATATAGCTAACATATATCTCTATAAGTTCCTATATACTCTCGCACGTCTTTCTAGTTTTCAAAACCATCTAAGTAGTTATCCTGGATTTAATTTGTAACCTTACCCATGGAGAAGATTTGAGACGCCTGAAACCATGGATCCATTCAACTTTAAGTGATACAGAAGTGTAACATATGCTTAATAATCCCAACCCTGGAGAGGTATGAGCCAAGAGCTGCTTCAAACCAGGTTATAAAGGAGGGAGGGGGTGGCTTGAGTCGATTAAGGGTTGAGTTGGATGGGTTTGGGAGGGAGAAGGGTTGAATGTCCAGTCCACGCTCCAGTAATGTCTTCAAATTACTTGCAGTAGCGTTCGTGTATAAGTAACCAGGGTAGAACAGGGAAAACGTCGTATTAAGCCAGGCTTGGACATTGAGGGTCGGAGGCCTAAGGATGTAAGAAATATATCGATTATTTATTAATATTTAGAGTTTTTTTGGTGCTAATACATTTTTCTCAATACTTTTGTGACAATGCTTTTACTCAAATAAATATTTGAATCCTTGGACAATATTTATTTTGTCAACGTGTGTTGCTATATGCTTGGTCTAGTATAAATACTCTATAATGTAGGACCTATTAATAACGCTAATTAATTAGTCTCGACGTGTCAAGCTTATTTTATCATAAGGGCCACATTTTAACTAAGAAATCTGTACTGTCAATAATTTTATTTATCTTATTTTACAAATATGAAACGTTATATTATTCGTACGAACATTACATTTAGAAAGACTAAGAAACAATTAAATATAGTTTTGTTTGTTTGTTTGTTATCTTCGTTTAACATTAAATAACACACATTTCATTGTTTACACAAAAATGTTAAACAGTTAATTTACATTCCATTAATCAAAATACATTTAGGAGTATAACTGTACAGTTTTTCTTAGAGCAAAATTCCTGCCACATGTGTTTTTGTTTGGTTTGTTTATTATTTTTGCCCCTTATTTATCAAGATTTTTCTTCACTCTGTCTAGAGTTTACTTTAATCAACTGGGGTTGCTCTTACGCCGAAACACCATTACTTTAATGATCTGACTAATATTGAGACTGCTGATGTATAAAATTAAAATTTGTTTATGAATTCACCCTGTCGCCCAAATACTTTGACGCATCGTAGGACAAGCTATTTGGTGTGCTAACCATTTTGAATTAGCTTTAAACTATTCTGGAAATCGTTTGATCGCCCTGCTTTTAGAAAGACGACGTTAAATACCACCATAAAAACTTTTTTTTTTAGAAACTTGGAATAGATTTAATTTTTTTCTCTCTGGTTTATTCCTTTTCCAATGTAAAGCCTTATGCTCGTTTTATTGGACTACCATGGTAAGAAATATAACTTTCCAAAGAGAAGTTCCTAGAATTCCAACTGCGGTGTGTGTAGTCTTAACTTTTACTTGCTGTTCCGCTGTGCCACATATAAACTTGGCTTTGTACGCCTAAAGGGTCTCTTTCTAGGTCTCTTTACGTGAACGTCATCTGTTGATACAAAAATATTAGGGGTTTGAGGGAAGGTGGAGTTGAGACAAAATATAATAGAGTAAGGAATGATGGAAAGAACAGAGTTTTACCTTACAAACATACAATAGAGTTGCGCGAAAGAAAGAAATATAAAAAAAAAACGCCGGTGGAAAACACATTTGCTGTCTAGAAAGAGAACACGATTTATAAAGTTATTTCCGGGTCGGTGTAGCCTTAGAGAAGAATTGTTGGTGTTATTCATTCAGTACAAGTTCTTGTCTAAAATGACGAAACGTTGCCTTCTAAAAGTATCTATGATTTATGTTTCAAGTAGAGGTTTTTGTTATTTGAAGATAAAGAAAAAATAAATCCTTCAACTGGTATTTGAAATTGTTTATATGTTTTACCGACTGCCTTTGTGGTCTAGTACTCAGAATTTTTAGATACATATCCTGGGGTCCTGGTTTCAATCCCTGGTCCTTTCAGATTTTCTGTGAAATGGTTGTTTTTGATTGGGGTTAATTCAGCCTCGTGAGAACAATTGAGGATCATCTTTGATGAAAAAATAGGCCTCTGCCAAGAAAACCAAGTTTTTTTACTTAAGGACTTATTGTGTTTATCACATGACACCCTTTATTCGCAGAATCTGGCATTATCTTCTACAAAAGATGATGGCTTCTAGATCGGTAAGGCTCCACTGTGGGCTGACGCCAGGGAGTTCAAAAATTTATAATTTGTTACTTGTTTAGCTTCAAAATTTAAAGTAATTATTAATTGAAGTAAGACCTACATTTCAGAATGTATTTAAACTAAAATATATGCAAAGACAGTTCTCTATCCTTTTACCACTTTTGACCTTGATATTATGCGATTATCTTGATGCTTTAAGTGCCTCATACTAGCAATGTTTTTAAACTAAGAAACTAAGAATTACTAACCAATCTTATAAGTTTTATATAAACATTATATATGGTATGTCAAATTATAGCTTATATTATTGTACTAGAATTAAGGTTAGTTCAGTAAAAGTTTATTATAGAAAATTTAATTTTAAAAATATATTTTTATTTAGTGATTATCTTTAGAAGTTTTTGGAAGGGTTTAATATGGTAAATGAAAGTTTATATTTGATTTTAAGAGAAAATACGATGTAAAACTTTTAAAAAATAAATAATAATTTTAGAAAAATTGAAAAAATATTTAAAAGGCAGTTAAATACATTGTTCAAGATTAATTTATAAACGAATACTTTATATGTTACAAAGTAAAGTATTCTAGATTTTCTATAAGAGATTAATTTGATATTATATCACAAGTGATTAATTTTTCAAAATCTTAAATTTCAAAAAATATCTTAAACCATTTTTCCTATAATTTAAATTTGATTGTTATTAAAAAAAAGATTTTTCCCCATTAAAAGATTTTAAGGGTAATTTACTGGCGATTTCTTTTTTAAAATGTTGTTTATAACTTTCAACAAGTTATTTGAAAAAAATTATATTGAAATGTGATGCTGTAGAAGACTTGAGAATATCAGGGGGCAGACAGGGCGACAAATGAAGTTCTAAGAAGACTGGGTGAGAAGAGAACCATTTTGGATGTGATTCTTCGGTACAAAGCAAACTGGATCGGACACATACTTAGGAGAAACTGTCTTCTGCACGACATCATAGAAGGAAAGGGTGAAGGAAAGAGGAACTTAGGAAGGAGAAGAATTAAAATATTAGATGACTTAAAGGAAATAAGAAAATTCTGGGAGTTGAATGAGGAGCCAGATGACAGGGCGCACTCAGTTAACTGATAAAAGAAATGGTTCTGTCGTAAGACTAAACACCTAAAAATAATAATAATAATAATAATAATAATAATAAACATAAAAAGAAATAGAAGAAGAAATATAAATTATATAATATTGTGTCGTAATATTAGTTTTAATTTCATATGCTGTAACAATAGGGTTGCTTAGAGGTTTGTTATTTGGGTTGAAAAGGAAGTGGTTTTTTTTTAAATGCACCCATTTTTGTATTAATAGATGAAATAAAGACCACAGCTATAAATTTTAAGTAAAATCCACTTATATTGAACAATATCTGTATTAAAATATTGACCTCCTGTTAACGACAGTATAGTTAATTACGAGATTGACGACTTAGTTGGTTGAGGGATCTATATAATTATATTGGCTATTTAAGCTGAGTGAACCATTAGAATAACTGTTTGAGAGTCACATATTTTATATTATTTTTACTATCTTTATTTTTTTTTACAGCTCATCTTAATATCCTTCTAGACTACGCATTTATAACTACACTAATGTAGCTAGGAATTTTGAGTGTTGAATTATGAGTGGACTTTCCCACATTAACGTGAAAATAGAGAGGGAATAGTATAAAATGCTTGTACACCAAAATGCAATTGAACCAAAAACACCCCGTCACTGTCAAAACCATTTTATAAAATATTGGCTTTTTGTCGGTGGGTTAATAAATACAGATAGTTATTATTCATCATAGAGATAACCAACTTTATTGATCTTTTGGGTCTCAGAACGTTACAAACATACAAGATATTATGAAACCTGCAAATTTTCACGTAGCTATTACCATTGGTGGAGGTAATATTACACAGTTTAGTGTCTTTGAGAGATTTGTAAGTAGCAAAACAATAGACAGATGTGGAGGTGTAACAAAGGGAAAGATTAGATGACAGTGAGATCAGAGGAGGAACTTACATGCAATCCTGAGTCGTCTACGATCTTCTTGGAGTCCTCCGGGGAAATGAGGGTTCTCCGCCCGACAAGCCAGCTCTTTGATGTCATCACTGGCTGTCGGTCTGAATGTCAGCGTGCTCGTCGTATTATTGCGCCCTTCTATTAGCTGCAGACAAAAACCACCCACATGTGGTTAATCTTTATTAATAGGACCTGCAATCAGTTGTATCACACTAGAAGACATTGACCAGATTTACTTTTAACTAGTAATAACAACCATAATAAGGGAGGTAGATTTTACAAGGTGGTGGTGGATTGGCTACCTTTTATGTGAGAGATTGTTGGATTTGGCACCATCAATTCGATTAGAAGGTATTGCATTAAGGTTGGTTGGACTCCGTTGCCTATACCAAAATGAATTGCAAACAGGTGGATTGGAAATACTGCACAATATGTGAATTTGGGAAACTAAACTTCAAACTTAAATAATGTACCCTTCCACAGAAGAAAAAGAAACCTGAAAAATATTGGTAAGATACCCACTTTGTTAGACGTATAATATAAGGTGGAGTTGGGAAAACTTTCGTTAATCGCTACAAGTGGCTGATTGGCCATAAATGTGTGGCGAATCTGAGTTGGCCTGATCTCAAAGTAAAATAAACTTGTTTCTGATGCCGTGTGCTAGATGTAACTTGATATTTCCTACATATAACTGGAAACTTTGTATTTCTTGATGAGTCATTATTTAAGGACTGGCATCCAAAATTTTACTCCAGTCCTTTTTTCAACAAATCGTTTCAACTCACCCTCCATTCGAGAGGGTTGTTCAATTTCATCTTAAATTATCTGATAGGTTCAATTTTAACAGTTTTTATCATATGCGTTTGAGTTAGTTTTATCTATGCGTTTTAAGTGCACCTATTTTTAATAAATTTGTTCAAACATTGAGTGTTAATTAAAAGGTTCGATTGAGCAACCTTATTTCTTAATTTTAGCATGGTGAGATAATTGTTTCACTATTCGACACATCAGTGGACATTTAGAAAAATATGGAGCTGAACCCTTTGTTAAAGGCGTCACCTTTGCAATAAACTAATCTGTCAATGAAGGGGAGATTGGGGCTCGAATCCTTGTCGAGTGTACTGAGGCTGAATTTCTCTAAATGGCCTTCCATTCCCCTTCCATGCAAGTGGGAGTACGCTTCCTCTAAAATAAACTTCACTCATCCCTAAGACATTAGAGTAATTAGTGCCTATACATAGATCCCAGATGGGTAGTAAGACGTGGTGCTAAAAATATACGTTGTTTCAAATGACTTTCTTATACATCCACTAAATTTTCTACTTTAAACATTTGATTAAAGAGAAATTTCCTAAATCTTTCCTTCAAGATCAAATCATTTACTTATAAGCATAAATAGTATGACCTAAATATATTCGATTTATAAAAACTTAGATCTCATTCTTCTATACTACACTCTTAAGACTCTGAAAATAAATTTATGGTGCAGCGCACGTAATTTATCTCTCTTTTATGATAATATAGAAACATTTACAAAAAAAACTAATAAGATTCTAGAATCGAAATAATAAGTACACATTGCTGCAGAACTCTCGACCAAAGAGCGAGAAGTTAAATAACAAACATTTTAAATAAAACCTTGAAGAAATAGAAATATCTATCAACCAAAGATAATAAAAATCAATTTCCCTGACCAACAAAAAGTACATATGAAAAAATATAAGTTTTTAACTCAGGAATAATTGGTTTTATAAACGCGCATTTTAAATGAAATACTTTATTTTTAAACAGTACTGCACATTTAAAATTATAAGTTATTTAATATCTAAAATATTTGGGGAGAAAATATTTTAAATCTACTCATATATAAATTCCCCTCAAATACATTTTAAATGTAAAATGAGATTATAAATATATATATATATATATTCAGTACCTGGATACAAACTTTAGTACAATCTATAAAAATATTTCGAGAATATTTTTAAATGTTTTAAATCTTATTGTTATTAAATTTAATTTAGGGTTGGACATCTGATTACATAGAGACCTTGGAGCAGCCTTATGGAAACCTTGGATACTAAGTAGTTACCTGATTAGTAAAATTATTTATGCTCTAGACCGAGATATACACACACACACACACACATACACAGACTGATGGCATCGTGAAAAGCACATTTCCGGTTTTATGGGGGTCAAGACACGTTGACACCAAAATCCCAAGCTTAATTTTGTGACAATCAAAATACTTAACAATTGGAGGAGTCTTCAGAAAGTCATTAACACATAGAGATTGTATAATTCAATTTAATTAAACGTTGATCAATCTCTACTACTTATAAAACAAACTGTATATATGTATGTATGCTTCCTAGGATTTCTGGAACTGCTTATCTAATTTCAATGAATTTCTTTTTATGATTTCGATTTTTACAGGAAATGTGGATAGTGATAAAAATAATTAACCAAAAATAGGTCTTTTCTTAGATTTTCTATTAAAATGCGTGAGGCGAATTCTCCTTCATAATGGAGAATTAATTATTTATCTTTATAGCTTTATCGCCAAAGCAAAGAGTAATTTCAGAATAAATTTCAATATTAAACCCAAAGATAAAGAATGTTTTATCCTAGTTATGTGTTTAATATTCACAGAATTCTGTATATATATATATATATATAAACTCTTTGCTTGGATGTTCGATTATAACTAGAGAACTACTAAATGATTTTGACTGACTAGTTTTTTATATCAAGTTTAATTTATCTAAAAAATGTAGTCTATCTGTTATTTAAAAATTATTTATGTATTCAAGGAGCTGAAAGGTGATGTTTAGGCAATACAATTGGTTTATATATTTACACACTGGAGTGGTAAAAGCGAAGACTACCACAAGTGAATCTACTGTTTTGAGCTAAGGGAAAAATTTTGACCCGACAATATATAGATGATAACTCTGGAGATTCCAGATTAAAACATGGACCAACAACAGTATACAAATTTAATAAAGTACACGACCCATAAGGACTTTTGAATCGATCACCTCCGTGCATGCAACAAAAACCATTCAAAGAGCTTTCAAATAGGTACGATGACGGCTATGACGGATATCCTAGATACCGTTGACAGCATCTCGATGATGGAGGGAGCTCGACCATGATCCAATATTGAGCGTTGAAGATGGACAGTCATTTGATTCTCACATTAATGTGCAGCTATGCAATAAAAAAAAACTCGGGTAGAGAGAACGTATCACTGAGAGGAATACATTGACGAACAACGTATTGGAATGCAGATTTATACGTAATCTACATTTGTCAGGCAGCGGAAAAAAAGCAACAAAAGTATATAAACATAAATTTTGAAACCACGAATAATAAAGCGTTGGCTGAAGTACTTAGGACAGCTTTTGAATGTCCAATCAACATAAATTTTCTGCACCTAACACAAGAGGTTCAAATTTTGTTGCGTGTAAAAAACAATTATATAGTTGACTTCATCATTCAAAAGCAATAATTGTTCCCCAATAGTTGTACACCCTCCTTTAGTGGTTTATTAAAAAGAAATTTGTAGCCTTAATAAATGATAAGCAGTTTCGATTTTTCGCTCGGGATGAACTCCATTGCCAAAAAAACTTGATACAGAATGGCTTGGGTAGACGGGAAGGGATCTAATCACTGATGTCTAGCAGTAAACTAACAATAACATAAGTAAGTCAATAGCCCGGGACTCAAATCTTATATGGCTCTAAAAATATGGGGCAGCAATTTAACTCTCTCTTTAGAGCTAAACAACTTGTGCGGCTGCAGCTCACATGTGCCTGAAGTAAAAGCTTACGACTTATTTGTCAGTTTACAGACCAGTGGTGTGGGTTGGCATTTTATACTTTGTGTGTGTGTGTATGTGTGTGTGTGTTTGTGTGTGTGTCACAGGTCACTCTTTGACCAATCGTAAAAAGGTACACCTCTTAAGTTCCATGTATTTCAACAAGTATCTTATCAAGGAATGTTTCGATGAGTGATAAGAAATATTTAAGCTAGTTTTAACACAGTAAACATTCCCTGTAATTCCATAAATATTAAATAGTGTATTTTTATCAGAGTATATTAGGTCAGTATATATTACTACGTAGCAAATTAGTCCTCCTGTATTATCCTGTAAATATGGTACTCAGAGAATCTAATATTGTTAAGCGTTTTAATATGTGTCTAATAATTTATAAATGTGCAAATTTAAATCCAAAGAGTCTATTAAATATTTACAATAATACTCGTTTAAAATTTATTCTAATTTAATTAGCTAGCTTTATTTTATAAAAGCTATTCACATTGCTCTAGATTCACGTATATAAAAGCTTTTGTTTTTCTTCTGAATTGGCTTTTTAATTGATAGTTTAATTTTAATATACCTCTCTTAAAATGAGCACGTTTATAAGAAAAAACAACCATCTCATATGTTCTTAAATTAAAATATGAGTCTTTCAAATTGAAATGAGATCATTGTGGAATAGAGCGAAGTAACCTTATCTATCTAGACTGAAAAGGTTGAATGTGTTAACATTAGAAACGCTGCTCTACTCTCATCGCAGAAACTTTTCATCTCATTTCTGTTCTCCAAACCCCCCC
>CABFWO010000940.1:184880-219908 GCA_902155825.1 Timema genevievae | reverse complement strand
GGGGGGGGGTATTTATGAAGGGGTGTGTTTGGTATAATTTTCTCATCATTTGATGAGGTAGTATGTGTGAGAACGATGCTACTACTGTTGATGTCTGAAAGTTTCTTGATCAAAATAATTGTGCAAATCTGTCAAAAGTTTTGTTTTGGTTTTGGGACTCGCTAAACCAACCATAACACGTGTTTCGTTTCATCTGTTGGTTCCTCTGTTTGTTAACGGTGTAATCGCTTCATATGTAGCCTTCCAAAGAAGTTTAGCGATAAAAGCTTACTTTTACTTAGAGTTTTAATATTTATCATAGCTAAAAGTTACTTTCTAAGGCTTTTTTTTTTATCAACTTACGGCATAGACAAACATTATCTTGTTGTTATAACACAGTTTACTACTCATCCGGTATGTCCGCATTTAATTATACTTCTAACTTCTAAGGCAGAGCTGTGAGAGGTATTATTTGGAGTGCTCTCAAAACTGCGAAGGAAAAGTGTGTCTACATAATAAAAATAAATTTAATTTTTTCGATGACTTCCTCCACATAATCGAAAAGAAGATTAGGTCATCTTTTCTTATAGTCAGTGAAACTAGTTATAAGAGTGATGAAAGTGCTGGAATATTCATAGCTTTCGACGGTATTAATTTTAAATTTACATTGCACCTGACTTGACAATATTAATTTGTTTAGATTCCTGTTACAAAAACTTAGTAGAATCCATTTGCCTTAGGAGAGGTGGGAACTGTCGGTTATCAGAAGTTGCAGAAACGGTTAGAGAGCATATATAAATCAAGTGCTTTTTTTGCTGCAAGAGTTGTCAAGAAATTAATAAAATGTGTTATTTTAAAACTGATACAAAGTGTGGGGTTAAAAACTACACGTTAATAAACTCGCTAACTCTCCTTGCTAAAGGTACTCAAAAGTTCATGGCCACCAAAACGTCAAACCGCCAGTCAACTCTATCTTGAGACACTTCCATATCATCATTAATCTGATAGTAAACACTAATTACACTCATAGATAAACAGTAATTTTGAGATTAGATTCATTAATTAGTGTTCATTTATATTTCTTAAAATATCAATGACGAAAATATTAGAGGGCTCTGACATTGTAAATAGTAGGTTTCTGTTAAAATAGTTCAATAAAAAATCCTAGACCACACAGGCTCAGGGGCGAAAAAGCTATCGGCTAATTTTCCACTAACGGGGATGACAAGATTAGGGTGGGAGTGTAGGGTATGCGAGTTAAGGGGAGTATCTTTGCAGATTTTATATCAAAACATTGTTTTTGTCAAGATAAATTATATAATTCTCCAGTAGAAAAATATATTTTAATTTAATCTAAATTGTGACATCAAAGGTTCTTGAATATTTAATAAGACTTTTTAAGTTCATTTAATGTTTAAATCAAAATCCCACGAAGCCCATGGCAAGTAAAAAAAAGCTATTCATATGAATATTTGTATACAATTATTAAACTAAACGTATTTACCGGAAAAAAATATTTTATTTATTGGTATGAATAAAGATTGCTATGAATTTAAAAAATAAACCAACTAAACTCACGTTCATTTAATATGTGGATTTGTGAGTTTTCAAAATAATGAATTATGAAGAAAAATAAGAATGTGTTCTATTATGTAGTTTTAATATTAATCTGTGTTTAAAGTTTATTAACATTCATAAATGTGTGTTAAAACTGATAGTCTGTGTATTTTTAATTTGTAGTTTAGTTTGTACAAAGGCAAACATACCAGGTTTATTTATTTTCCGCTAGTAGCGAGATCTCGTGAGATTGTAACATAGTTTATGCACTATTGTACCGAGCAAAATATGACATATCGATTGTTTGGATAAGCTTAATGTCGTTATCGCTGAACTTAATTAGGTAGGCTATTGTTTGTTTGTTAGCTGAAAAAACACATTAATTTACGAACGTGTGTTTGCAGAGTGTGGGTGAAAAAAACACGTGTTTTTGTTTAGTTAATCTTGACCTATACTCTGAAACTTTTATTAAATATTATTAAATATTAGTACTAGCTCAGAGTTAAAGTCTCAAAATTTTTATAAATAATTTTTTTTAATTATTGCACAGTAGAATCACATAGTTAATTAAGATATGTAAATATATAAAAATAAAAGGAATTTGTTTAATATTTAATAAAAGTATAGATGATTGAATACCGTGTCCAATATATTTTTTAACTTTATTGAATTTGATTTAGCTAACAGGCTAGATCCTGTAGGAAACTATCACGTATCTGTTTATGATACATATCAATTAAATGTACTATTTTATAAATTCATGGTGAAACTAAGTCAACACAACTATTTTGATTAGTTTTCATTTTGAATAATAAACATATGTTATATATATTTGTCTTTATTAATAGTGAAATACCAACAAACTCAAATAATATGTACGTTACATTCAAGTAATGACATTAAATTAATCTACATTTAGTTCGTTGTATGCCATTTTGGGATAAGAAATGCAAAATAACTCAGTGTTTTTAGCAAGGCCGTAGCNGCGTAGCCAGCCAATAATTTCAGGGGGGGTTTGGTGGGCACATACCCCAATTTACGGAGACTAGAAAAAAAATTCTAAATCATAAAAAGTTCTAGAAGCTATCTGAAGTGCTTTTTATGGTAACACAGCCCCCTAATTTGTACTTGTACCTTAATTTTAATATTGTTTGAACCACAAATAAAGCCATATATAAACTTTGTTCATAAAATTTCGAGGGCGGTTTGAGCCCCCAAAATCCCCCCTTGACTACGGCCTTGGTTTTTAGCATAATTTTAAACATGTAGCCACAAAAAATTAGTTTTCACCTGTGATAGAGGAAAATATTTATAATCAACAACTGTTTTTTTATGTCTATGGACTTTTACACTTCTTGAATAATTTATAATATTATCAACTTTGATACCATTTAAATATCAACCAAATATAATCTATTTATATATAAAAATCAACAAACATTAATTATCTAATCTAGCAAAGAAGATAGAAATATTTTATTTTTATTTCATTCAATGATCATGTTGTATATTTAAACGTTTGGATTGGAAAGAGTTTTAGGTTCTATAATTACATTCCTCTCCCTCGTATCATCTCTTCCCCCTCCCTTCTATATAAAATAACAATTATACATACAATTTATTGACAAATCTAAGTTTACCAAACAAATTTTTGTCTTTAAAATGTATTATAATAGGTTTGTTGGAATATATTTTGTAGGAATAAAATGACAAGAAAATCGAACCTAAGTATCATGCATCATGTTTTAAGATATACTGATGTGTAGCTTTATTAAAATGATAAAACTTATCTTAATAGTAAAAAAAATAACTGGATAATCTAAAGGTTCAGCGAATCAATTCCCACACTTAGGAATTATTTATAATTTTAAAACTAATATATTTTTTAAATAAATTGCCAAGCTATTATATTAATACTTATAGTAATTATTTTAAGCCAACAACTTAGCTCAGTCGGGAACGTATCATCCTACTGAGCTAAGGGTCCCGAGTTCTAATCCTAACATGGAAAGAAAATATTTCATTGCTGAAATATGGGTTTAAACTTTCACAATGATAAATCAATGTCTGTGGAATGGATGTTGTGCCTGCCTTAGCCTTAAGTTATAATATAGGGCATATGAAACTACGACAGGCCTAGCAAGGCAGTAGTGTAGAATATATGACTTGGATAAAAATTGACCCAGGCCATAAGCTGGAAATAGTAATGGATGTAGAAAATATATAATAATTGTTTGCACCAGGTATCCGTATCAAATGCTAAATGTAGTGTGTCAAGTAGTATATTTTGTTTTATAAAGTGTTAAATTGGATGATTGGTTTCTTATGACCAGCATAACGTAGTCTTTCCATCATTCTTGGAAGTCAATACCGATATGTAACTGACTTTTAGAGTGCCACGGTAAACAAGATAATAACCATCCTATGTTATATAGTAATTGTTTGCCTAGTCAATTGTGATTTTACAAATTGTGATGTGTTTTTACTATTTCCAGATATTTATTTGAGACATTTATTTATAGCTCATAATATATGTGACACAAAATAAGAATTGCTGTTGAAAAATAATGAAACATAAAAGAAGAGCATCTCACTCTATCGAATAGCATACATTAAATAATATACACTTTTACTAAAACATTTTGAGAAAAAGTTGCATCTCTCTCCATCAAATAGCATACCAATCAACCTCTGATACCTCGGACTTTAATTTAAAACATTATAGATTTGATAATAGTTCAGCAACATTTAGTTTTATAAAAAAACCTATTCCAAATAAAAGTGTATTATTCTAGTAGTTATACAACTTTGCGATGATAAATAATTTCGTATATCAAAGAGTTGAGGATAAATGATCAAAATTGTTAGATAAACGCATATGGTTAAAAAAGCGAACGTAAAGAACCACCCATAATAATATAAATAAAAAACTTGTGAACAGGACATAATACAAGCTCAATAGCCATCTCTTGGCCATATCGTCTCCAGCCTGTCATTATCGGATCATTTTTAAAGTTGCGGGTTGCAGAGAGACGCAGGGTGTAGGAGAATCAGGGGAGGGAGGTGGGTGGTATTGTCCCAAAGGGACCCATGGGACCAGTATGACAAACACGCCATTTTTCGCTCCGTCATCGCTCCTGACATTCCGTCAAGCCCATTTTCTAATAAACCTGACTTGACCCACCCAACCGCTAGTTTCCCCCTTGATAACTAAACAGTTATATCCCTATCCCACCCCTATGCCCCTTAATCACAAACCGACACACACAAAGCCCACTTCAGAGGAATTGGGATGGATTTCTTTAATGACTTATTTTCGCAATCAGAATAGGAAGATATTTTTGTTTATTCTATATGTAGGATATTTTAAATGGCTACTTAGTTTTAGAAGCTGTCTTTCAATCTTAAAAAAATCAGCTTCATGTAATTTGATTTGTAGCTGTCATTTTAGATCTATTTTATCAATAAATATTAAATTATATCAATAATATAGTAAAGTTCTTTAAATGTAAAGAGCAAAGTAAAAAGTTTGCATTTCCTAAATTGCTCTTCCTACAAAAATTCTAGTATGGATGATATATAGCTACTTATACATCCAACGAGTACTTTATAAAAATATATATTAATTACATATTCTAGGCATGGAAATTTAACTTAATATTTCGCAAACACATTCTAAGGGAACGGGATGTTTAGGTTGAGTTTTCAACCTACAGGAAAATATTCAATTATCTTTGCTATAAACCTGTGTCCTCTTATGCTAGAAATCGTTCTCGTCCCTATGCCACAAAAAAACTGTCCGCACTACGTTTTGATTTTAAAAAAATCACTATAGTGACTCAAATATCTTTGTTAAATGAATATTAGTATAAATTAAAACTAGAGGCATTATTTATATGTGTGTTAAAAAATTCCATCTGAAGACTAGAATTTAACTTTGAATCTTTTGTTTAGTTTGTGAATGCACTTCCACTGAGTTACACATATTCTTACCCTGTCCAGGTCTATACATTAATATTTATTTAAGGCTGAGTGTATGATGGACATGTTATATAGCACTTTAATAATTATCTGTCAGAAACACATCCACGGTGGATCTTGGTTGGTATTTATGCCACCAGGTTGAACAAGTTTTAAATTTGGACTAAATTTCTGTAAGAATTATGGCTACTCCCAACATATTCATTTAAATAATATATGATAGATTAAATATCCAATATATTATAGTTGTTAAATACGGCTATAGCAGTTTCTAACAATTATATTCTTTACATTTTAAAATGATACCTTGACATTGGAATTAAAAACAGGACCTTTAAATTGTTGCTACAATAATTTACCAGTGAGTTATCCAGTAGTCAACCTATGCCAACGGTAATTCATAACTCATATTTTAACGCAGAATCTGTGATGGATGTTAGGAAACTGTCAGCTACAAATGAGCATTCAATTAAGATCGTGAGCTATTAGTTAATGTAACTACTTTTGACTCTCGAGGGCTTTATGGTGGCAATAATACAATCAAAACTGTACGAATGCGCATATTATGGATTAAATATACATATACAGAGTTTTAAATATTGTAGGAGCGTATTTCCATAAAAAAATGAAAATTTAATATAACTATGGGCTTAGAAAAGCTTAGTTTCTGAGCAAGGAGGAATTTTACTGTTAAATTAATACGCAATCCAACAGAAGGAGCAATGCAATTAAACAAGACAAAGTTAAACAAAAACATAAATGGTACGGCGCACCGCACAGACTTTCTCTCTCTTTCTATAAACTCGTAAGATTTCTGAACGGAATAATGTACATTGTATCATCACCACTCCACTGAACACGCATAAAATAATATACAATGATACATAATCAATGAGAAAAGAGGCGCATCTTTGTCCACCTAAGAGCATTTCAAACAGTTTAATGTCTTCCACAAGGGTCAACACTTCGTAATAAAATTTCGATTCTGGTTAAAGTTTTAACATTTTATAAGGTGTTGCAGATCTTCAATTCATCGCATTGATATTTAATTATTCATTTATGCATTTTGACCAATAAAAAATTTAAATATTGAATATTGAGTCTAAAATGGAGATAGATGATTGCTATGCAAACAATTCTCCTAAGAGATTTAAGGAAAAATAACATACTTTTTTAGATACTTATATTTAATTACTCTATGGCATTGGAGAATTATTGCATTAAGACTTAAGTAGTATATGTTTACAACTAAAGCTCACAAAATTGTATTAATATATTTGCAAATATATCAGAAACTGCTGCGTTTATAAAAATACATGTCAAATAAAAGTTTTTTATTTCTAATAGTCCTACAATTTTGCAATGATAAGATGCTTAGTTTCTCCAATAGTTGTGGAGATACGGAAATTAACGCTTCTGTAATGTACCCTAAAATCATTTTCATAGAAAAATGAAAATAGCCAGTTTATTTATAATCTTAATCAATGCCTAGATACGAATTTTTATCAAAATTGTTTGAGCAGATTTTGAGAAAACCAAATTTTTCTCTTTTCGCCCTTCAGTAAACTACCCTTAATTTTAAGTTTTAATAGACACACAGACAGACGGCATTGCAAAGACTATTTTTTAGGGTTCGGGGGGTCATGAGACGTCGAAATCCATCAACATTTCAGGTTAGTTTTTTTTACGATCGCAATACTTAAGCTTTAATGTCCAAAAAGCTAAAAATATATATATAATTGCGTATAGATTGAAAATTATTGATTTTATAAAAATATGTTTCGAATAAAATATTTGTATTATAAATATATATACATATTTGTAATGCTAAGTAATTTCATATCTCAAATAGTTTCGGAGCTATTATAAAAAATGTTAATTTACGCATCAGACCGGAGCCCTTAAAGCCATTTTGCCGAAATATTGAGAGTAGCCATTTTGTTTGGAATATTTATTAATGTTCATAAATGAAATTTAATCAAAATCGTTAGAGCCGATTTTGAGAAAATCGACTTTTTCTCTTTTTTCCCTTCAGTAAACTACCCTTAATTTTAGGGGTAGATATCCAATTCCAAAAACCCCTCGGGGCAACCCTATGAAAACCCTAGATATCAAGTTTCAGCTCAATCGGTAAAATAGTTTAGGCTCTAGTTGGAGGTACAGACAGAGAGACAGACAGACAGACGGAAATTCAAAAACCACTTTTTCGGATTCAGGAAGTCATGAAACGTCAAAATTCATCAAAATCTCGAGTTCGATTTTTTTGACGATCACCATACTTTCTCTACCTGTAAGATAGAGAGAAAGTAACAAGGCAGAAAATGTTGTGGCAAATATATTTCAAAATTATGTCTTTCCTCGATGTACCCTTTAAGCTTGTGTTATATGCTCTGTTGTACTCCGTTGAGTACACCTCAAGTGCTGCGTACATTCTCATATCAATTTACGAAACGTTCTCTTAAAACCTGAACATCAGGTACAGGAGTTAAGGAAACAATGGAATTTAAATGTCCACGGAGATAAAAAAAATCCGTCAGGTTCTAATCTGTAGATTCATTCAATAGAACACTCAATACCATTCCATCTTTGGGTAAAACCTTTAATAACACTGAAACTAAGCGTTTCTAGACCCATATTTATGTGAACTTTTCAAAGTGTTTAGTGGATGTTACATCGCCCCTAGAGTATTATGACAAAAATTTATATACACTCTACTAATTTATACATAATAAATTTTGACCCAAATCTTTAGGTTAAATCTGGCTCACCGATGAAGTGGAATTTGAGCTCAATGCCCAGTTCAGTGCATTAAGAGTGGCTTATCTTTAGTGTTTTCCCACTCTCCCTTCACGCAAATAATGGTACACATTTATAGTGTATCTTCCTCATCATCACTCCATCAAATAAATTGAAATTCAAATATTTCTTAATGGTGGTGGAAAATGATTAAAATAAAATTGTTGGAAAATAATACCTACAAACGACAGTCTAACCTGATACTTTTGGCTTCATAAGGAAATTTTCTGTAAATTGAAAAAATGTTGGTCTTTTTATTCATATTTCATTTTTAACTCTTGTTTTATTTAAAGTGAGATTAGGGAAAGATACATCTTCAGGTAGATCATTTGAGTTTTGCTTAATCTCACCATAGTTGATAATGTGAAAATATTAAAATAAAGTTTGCCCAAAGATAGGTTAAGATTATAGATTAAGACAGCATTTCTAGGGTATTGAGAGGCTGTAAATTTCTGATAATGAATCTAACAGTGCGTATCAAGAAGAAGGAAGGTCAGTAGAAATTTATCCTCCACATTTGTTAGTCTGGTTTGTGGTACTGAAAATAATAATATCATTATTAGTTTTTTTTCAGGGTGCCATGTAGTAGAACTCTGAGACAAATTGCATACTTTTAGAAGTCACGAATTATTTAAAAGTTTATTTGATATTTTTAATGTAGCTTTTTGCAAAATGTAAACAGTTTCCTGAACAGTTAAAAGTTTAGATTCTGAGTTGGAATTTTTTAAAAAATCAGAGATGCTTTATGCGGATATTAGTGTTTCTGAAATTAAAACAAAAGATTAGAACTATAGATCTAACATTATTCTATCAAATAAAGATATGTTTTGATATGGTCACATCGGAACAGTGTAATATGATGTGGAACTATTCAATAGGTCTTTATGTAAGTTATAAAACATTCTTTTTAAAACTTAAACTTACAATTTTAGCTTTTTACTGGTCAGAAATTTCTTCTATATTTTGTGCAAACAATATTAAAATATATTATTATGCTACTTCTTAAAATGTCTTGGAGGAGCGTAACTTCAGCAATGCTCCCCAGTGCTCTATTATGAAGCCTCTTAAGGTGGGATGGAAGGGGATGCAAGAAAAGACCAGTGTTTTTGCAATATTAATGGCAAAACTATTTTTCTTTAAAATAAATCAAATATTGCTCCAGTACAAACATATAATTTTATTTTATTTAAAAGTTGATATTCACAGTTCCTGAATATCTGTCATTAAGAGGAAAGAGAATTAAGAGGAAAAGTTATCATTAAATTCTAGAACAACCTTGACAGATATTCAAGAAATTTTGAGGTCACCATGTGAAAAAGTTTAATTCTATATTTGTACTTACGCAATATTTTATTTATTTTTACCAAAATAAGGTTATGATTAAAAACTGCAAAAATCACCTTTTCTAGTACACCTAGATTTCCACCTTAACAATAACCAATAAAAGTAGAAAAGAGAAAGTTTGGCCCTCTTAACTTGTGAATTGTAGGTATCTTACATAAAGTAACACCTAAATATAGTTTATGTCTACTAACTTAATTAAAAGGATAAGTGCATTTAAATCAATTTATGCCCTCAAGTCCTACTACCAAAATATAGCACACATATTGCTCCTGTCGAGTCCTAAGAATACCAGGATCTTCTCTCGAGGGTCCGAGCAGGATTATCATCCTATCTTCTTCCCTTCCCTGGACCACCACTGGGGCAATATGGCAGCCTGATAGAGTCGTCAAGTGGGATTAGCCTCTTCTGCCTTCCCTCCACCTCCTTTCACCCATTTTCTTGGGTAGAGTATCACGTAGCTGGACGTATTTTACGTGCTTCTCAACGTAAGGTACTCTTCTGATAGGAGGCACAGATTCTCTAATCATAGTTGGATTAGAGAGAAAGATTTCTTTTAATTATGGAGGGAAAAAATATGGCCGTCCGATACCACTAGTCCAAAAATAATCTAGAATTCAGAAAAATGTATCGTAGGCAAATTAATGTGTGTGTGTGTGTGTGTGTGTGTGTGTGCACGCAACATAATATCTAGGCTATCCGCTTACTTACACATACAAATAAGAGATGATAAAGGTTCAATTAGAGGAACTGTGTCCACATTTGCAATGAGGGAGAGTGGGAAACCATATTGCAAATAACATAGCATACCAGACTAGACTTCAAGCCCAAAAAAATTATGTCACTGGAAAACCAGAAAACATGAGTCTAACATTTATACCACATGCCCACTATTTAGACCTTTTCATTCCTTACCAACACAATTAGATACACAACTGGTATATTAAAGTAAGTGTACGTGCCGTGACAGTTTAGTAAAACGACAATATAGAACAGTTGTAGATTCAACCACTAAGTTCAAAGGTAGGAAGGTAGGTTATTCTAAGTGAAGTTTTTTGACAGTTTATATAGACTATTTTTTAGGCAGAACAAAGCAAAATGCATATCTCCTGTAGAAACCATTTTTTATTTTATTTACATTAAATTCACCATATCTTGAATTACTGTCAATAGTATCTTGGAATTTGATGATAAATTTTTATCTCCATTTAAAAAGTTTCTAATCAGATGCTAATGGTCATTTTTTTATATTGCTACGTGTATAAAATTAAATTCTACCTCTATACTGAAGCAATATTTGATTTGGATTTTTTTTTTCTGAGCAAAATTGTTCGATGAGAAAACTGTTAACACAAAAACCCTTTCTCGCGTATTCTTCTATTCAACCTTAAAGGTAGGATTAGGTAGGACTTTATTACTAGTTGGTAAGGTATGCTCTGGTAGAGTGGCAAAAGTGCATTTATTGGATAAAGTCTTTCAATATACTTAGCAAATGAGGGCTATAAGTAGCCTAATAATACAAATGTCTAGTAATAATCATTAAATAAGTGAAAATATTACTTTATTTGGAAGAAAGTAACGTTCGATATTTATATGATACATTTTTCAGTTTATAAGAGAACATACATTTTTCTTAAAAGATTTGAATGGTCCCTTCTATTTTCTGTATTAATTTTCACTCATTTATCAAGAGTCCTATTTTATAAGAACAGCCTTGTATGACTGCTAGAAAAACTACCAGATCTACCTTCACGTATAAATAAGTAGATTTATGTGCTCTGGAGCTGTCACTTTTTAAATATAAACTAACATTAATCTAGTAACATTTATATCTAGATAAGCTTAGTCCTGTGCAAATCGGACTGTATTTAGTGCGTAGTTCAATACGAATATATCATATAAATTGACGTAATTATTCGTGAAAGTAGAACTAGTAAATACTCTTATTGTCAGATAAGTTTCCTACTAAAATAATTATTCTGTATATATTTTGTGATTTGACGCTAAGAAATATAACTCTAGAAATTTAACGAGAATACAAGATGAATTAACGCGAAACACTTACAACACACACTAGGTTTTGTTTTTAAATATCACACCTGAAAATTTGAACATTTTTCGATAGAGTCTTATCAAAAACTGGTGAATTTAGAGCACCCATCTTTGTTTGGCCAAGTGAATTGTTGCATAAATACATTGTCAGTCTGGTATCTACGATATAGATATTGAGGGGACAGATTATTACAGAATCAAATAACGTTTCAGAGAAAAAAGTAACGCTATTTAGTTTAAAGGAAATGGGTACGCAAGCAAGTTGAGGGAGATTTGAGAAACCATTTATAAAGAAAACACCTTAAGACACTTGGCCAGAATTCGAAAACAAAGCTTCCCGCTACCAGCAAAGAAACAAGGATGAGAATGACGCCTTTAATTGCATGCTCCCAGTTGAGAGTTTATATATATATATAAACTGTATATATATAAACTGTACAATCTGTATTTTAGAATATACTATTTATTCAAATTATTACGTTCAACAACAAGGAACTATTAACAACTTAGCCATGGATATAGGACCTAAAAATGTAGACACGTGGACAAAACGTCATTTTTGCTATCTCATGTACTGTAATCTGCGTTGCCATTTATGGGAGTTTGGTTTCTAATCCTGGACTATTTAAATGATGCTATTTTTGTTAAATGGGTTCTCCCTCTTCCGTGCAAATGTGAGTACAACTCATTTATTTTCTACCTTTTCCCTTCTGATCACATTAGTGTAATTTAATGCTTATACCCCAGACGTGTCATAAGAGGTGGTAGTAAAGACAGTTTGGGGGATTAGTTGGGTTATGAAGATAAAGTGGACTCATGCTATCGTAGAGAGTCGACCAGTTCAGCAGAGATTCAAACCTCTACAACCCTGTCATTGACATTCAGTATATTTCAAGGATGACGCAGAGAACAAATAACTTATAATGAGGCTATAAATGTTCAAAAAAATGAAACTTAAAAGCAACTTGAGTGTATATTGGTATTCGGAAAAATTTCCATTAAAGTGGCAATTTTTTGGAGTGGTTGGTGGAGTTGCAGTGTGGTTGGGGTGAACGGCTAGGGGGGGTGCCACAACTTTCTTGTATGTCTTTAATTAGCAGGTAGCAAGGATGCTGTGTTTATTTGTAAAATATAATATAATAAACTATTGAAAATATAGGTTCCATTGGCTTAGTGGTCAGAGTGGTCAGCGACAAGTCTCGTGGAGCCCGGTTCAATAGTAGGTCAAAGAAGTATGGTATTTGTTGACATGTAGTTAACAAGTTAATTATAATATTATATATTTATCAATAACGTAAGAAGTATGTATCTAAGACCTATGACCTATGTTAATTACGTTTGTGAGATACCTTCTGAGATCGGCTCAAAAATTTAACACTAAACATTATAATGATAAGCTAAAAATAAATTACTAGTTAAATTTATTTGGATTTCTAATAAGCCCAATGAGTTCTTAGTATTTAATGGTCACTAAACTTTAACATATTTGAAAGTATATTTTTTTCTAGGGTGTATTTAAAATCTAATTTACCATACAATTAACGTAGCAGGATTGAAACTTTAAAATTATAGACATTTTCACAAAGACAAGTAAGGTATTTCCATCAAAACTGGCCTTGCACTTCAGAATGAAACAATAGAGATACATAATTTAATTATAACATTAAGATTTTTTAGTATTACTTGATAATTTAAAACTAGAACAGAAAATATATATAGAATGCCGCAATTCTCTCTTAATTAATGAAACAAATTCATTGTGTTAAATAAAGAAAATATCGCATCACACATTAAATGGTAAAAATGTAACAAAAGTTTTATTATTATTTTCATTATGATTATTATTAGGATTATTATTATTATTATTATTATCATATTGTAAGGAATTTTCAAATTAAATATTTGAGTAATCACGTGCTTCAATCTTTTTTGAAAGAATATTTAAATTAAATATGTTGTGTAAAATAATTATCAGAGAGTTATACAATTAATGGATATTAAGGTCTACTTTATAAATGTAAAGTCTTATTAAAAAAAAATTAATCTCTTTCCAACTAATAGTACCAAGAGAACTAATAATTATTAATAAGCCAGAAGTAAATGAAAGATTATAATTTATAAACAATGTAATTTGAACAACACACTTATCTAATTTCACATAAAACATTTAATAGAGTCCAAGATATAATTAAATTTAAATAAAAAAATTACATTTCTGATAGATTTTTCACATATACTAACTTCCATGTTCTAAGAGTAAAATAATTATAAAATAAGTCACATAGTAAAATAACATGTAATATTCAAGAAAATCGAAATAATTTTGGTCTTTAGCTTCAAAACGTGATATAGACCTAAAGTATGTTTGTCAAGTTATTCTACAGATAGAGAAACTGTGTATAGTTAATTTTTCTCAAACTTTTCTCCTAAGTAATTTCAATAAAAATTACTGTTCATATAATAAATAATGAAATTTAAACTTTTGTTTAAAAATGATTGTCCTGACTGTACACGGATATAGAACCTGGATATATTCAGCTCAGAGCCCAGTACTATACCCACAGATCTAAACAGGTTCGTCCCCTGTACAGTGTCGAAGTTTTGGTGCATTAAGCTAAGTTCATAAATTTCTATTCCACAGGTCAGGTTTGATTTTAAAACATATATTTAAATTGTATTTGTAAATAATTTTTGATGGCAAATAATACCAACCAAGATTAATTTACATATATTGTGAACATTGTAGATATGAAAAAAATAATCAAAATGATCAAAATAGGACATAAGTGATTCTTGTCCATGTAGCTAACTTGCCTGTTTATATCGACCGCTCACAGAGGTAGTAGGGCTGTATGCCTCAGCGGCGCAAGCCGGAATTTTAAAGTTGACATCCTCTAAATGTCTTGGCCAATTTTGACGAATAATCTATGAATGATCTATAAACGATGATAGAAGCTTAATAAATAGTTGAACAATCTCCCAGGAAGATAAAATGTTTAACGGTCTTGTTTTCGAATTCACATTGATAGATAAATATAAAGATCGACTGTTAGCATTTAAGATGAGCTCCCATAAGCTATTTATTATATTTAAATAAAATTTGAACGTTTAAAAAATAAAGACATGTAAAGAATAGCTTTTATCATAAGTAGATAGCACGATATAATTACATAAACTTTCTCATATAGTATACAAGCAGTTTAACACTTCTTCGTGCGGACAAACTGCATAAAAACTATATCAAATGAGGTCGTTCACCATTCTGCCACCAACATATTTCCCATAGTTCCTTCTTGTACAGTACCAAGCTAAATATAGTAGTCCCAAATTAATTATTGCAATTGATAAACTAAGCTAAATTAAATCTTTGAAACAAAACATTACCCAAACCAACTATAGCATAATAGCTACTGACAACTCATTTTTGGCTTAATCACGATCATAAGATAAGTGAAAAGAAATAATATATAATTTTACAGAAATGTATTGAGGAGTAGTCATCATGATTTCCCGAAAAGCATAACGATACCCCAAGCTATGTCACCAGGAGTTGCTTTTAATATAAATTGTTATGCAACTTAGAGGTGGGCACTAGTTTTTCAATTTATTTTTTGCTATGCAATTCATACTAAAACAGATAATTTTTTTTAGATAATGTTCAGTCTTTATGTTTAGTTATTCTTAGTGTTTTTTCTACCTGCTAATATATATTTTCAATTTACTACCACATAAAGATGTTATTTATTCCATTAGTTTGTGAAATAGTGAGCTCTTCATTTCTTAGAACCAATTAACAAACTGCCAGTAGTTTTTGATTATCTGATATTATATATATTCGTAAATATTTCAACTATCTATCACACCTTGAATGGTTTTCCTATATTTTCTTTAATCTTCTAAGTCCTCCTATTTTCCATAATATTTTTTAATTTTTTTATAATAATCCTTTTATCTGGGGTAGTCCGTCTACATTCCTGATATATTTAGATGTTTAAACACCTAAAATTGTTTTTTCTAAACGTTTTGGAAATTTTCCTTATTCTAATTATTATTGTTTTAATATTAATTATTTTCAAACTCTTCAGATTATATGAAGTTGTTCCTCTACATGTATGTACATATTTAAATATTCTACATTACCAGAAAATGTTTATATATTACTTTTATAAATTATGGGGATGCCTTCCCCCACCACCTATTTTTCAGGACTTTATTTCTAAAGTTAAAAGTATCTAGACTCAATAACAATGTGCCGCTATACATTTATCATATCTAACAAATGTTTATAGATCGTTTACCATTGTAACTTATTTTTATGTAAAATACATTTATAAATTACTTAATATCACACAAGTGAGATAAAGTTATTTTTATCATGTAATTAACAAACACAATTTAAAAAAGCTAACAAATAAAACTTTTTTATAGTATGTCAAAACCTTAGTTGTAATAAAATGTTTAAAGTAAATATTAAAACTTTATAAGCTTTCATTGTTTTAATGTCGCTTTGACTGAAATAGAGAAAGTCTTTCTTTTAATAAATGTCATAGTAGCATCCTTCTTCCTTGGAAACCGAGTTTAATGTTATAAGGTAGGTTATATAATTTAATATCATTGACGCGTATCTCCTAAGATCAAAATCCGCCCCAATCCGTAACAAGGTCTAGGCGGGTACTGCTATAAGCACGGGATCAAGTCCTGACTAACTTATCTTACATAACCAGCTTCCTTCATTACTACATTCTGTGTAAGGAATAGTCTCTTTATTTTCAAAATTCTGTTGGTATAGTACGTTTATAATCGTTATAAAATATATATATAATATATGATGTAGTTAAAACACACACAATAAAGAACTATCAAAAATTTTAGATTATTATTGGCTAACGCTAATTTATATGGATACAATTTTTTTTATCGTGATCTGTTTTGTACTTAAGGTTGTTTTGAGAGAGGATTTTCCCCAGTTTTATGAGGTAGTTGTCTTCCAAGGGTTACTTACTGAATAGTGGTTATTAAAACTTCATAATATAATAACCTGGAGGGTTTTTTTTCAGCTTGGAGGATGTAGTGAAGAGATGAAAAACGGAAACACATGAACAGAGAATGGAATTCCATCCCCTCTCCCAAAAATTCTTGGAAAGGTTGATATAGTAAATCTAGAATAAAATTATTTCATTTTAGTGACTTTATATGGAGATAGAAAACTTTAAAGCTAAAAGCAATTTTCATGACTACCGTAATATTCGACCACCCATCTTAGTTAAATATAAATATTTAGGCCTTGATTCCTTTTTAGTTTAATTTAATTAAACGCATATATATATATATATATGCCAAATACATAACTTATTAGTTTACTTTACTTGATACAATTTTATTATTTGAAATTGGATGTTATACTTTAGAAAAATCTTGAAATTTTTCATTTATAACCCATAATAATTATTTAAATTTTCTTAAATAAACGTTCAGTTGTTAGAAAAAATTGAAACCTTTTTCATTTATAAGCGTGTAACGTTGTTCCGGGCATGTTGAGAGGATGAGTGTGGATTTAGTGACGAAGAAAATATATGAAGGTAGATTTTATGGATTGAAAGGAAGGGGTAAGCCATGTAAGACTTGGTTAAATTCGGTAGACGAACGTGTGATGAAGAGAAACGTTAAGAGTTTAAAGAATAAAAGAGTATGTATGACTCGGTGTAAGGATGTTGTTGAAGAGAAGAGATTATGCAAGGATAGGGAAGTGTGGAGAAAGTTAGTGAGGATGGATTAAATATGAAGTTGTTTTTTGAGCTTAATGCACAGTTTCTTGCCTACCCCGTAATGAAATGGCGTGATTAAATATCTATGTAGGAATGTATGTTTCTACCTTTGAAATATATTGGATGTGAAGTGATTCGGGTGAGATATTAATATTTTATCAAAACGATAGGATATATATTTTTTTAAATCCCCATTGAGAGACCAATAAAAATGTGATTGGTATTTTAGATCATTTTTTAATTAAAATAAGTAATCAATGCAATATAAAAATATATAAATATACTAAATAACATCGCTCAAATAGTTCCGTAGATATGATCAAATTTTGAAATTTCCATTTTGGTAAAATACACTTAAATTAGTTTTCATGTGAAAATGAGATGCAAAATATTGTTTGTAATGTTAGACAGACATCCAGACAGAGAGACGAAAAAAAAAAACTTCTGCAAGTTTATGTGGTCATGAAACGTATACATCCATCAAAATCATTAATATTTTTATGATCACAATTTATTACTCTGCCCAAGGGTTTGCGAGAAATTTAAAAGTAATTTTGAGCAAAATCCTTCCACTCCAGTTATAAGATACGCCATGGGGAAAACCTGCAAGGTAAGTACGCTACCTCTCAAGGTGAGAAGATTGAACGCATAATTTGGTTGACTGATTGATCTTTAGGAATAAACAAAACTTATATTAATATAAATTATATGAGGAAATTTGAATTTCTATTAATTTTTTATAACAAAAATTAATGATACGAATATTAACTATATTAAAAATTGTAGATGGAACTAGATTCAGTTTATTATTCTGGAAAATTATTCTCAATTCTTATATATTACAGAAAGAAAAAGTAACAAGAATTAAACACAGAAAAATAATCATTAACATTTGAGTTGACGTACAAGGTTTCTAATTTTCACTATATAACCTTATTTGGCAACTTTTAGGTCTACTAGATAACCAAATGGCAAGTCTTACATAAACCCTTATTATATATATATATATATATATGAAGACAAAAAATTGAGAACAAATGGCTTTAGATCATTTTATGTGATTGACTATTAAGACCTAAGGTTTCAGATCCGTTTGTGTGATTGATTAAAAATTGGAAGCAAGGGTCAAAGTACCTGTAGTTGAACCGGTCCCAGTATTATTTTTAAAACCACCCATCACTAACGTATACTATAAAAGTGATCCCTTCATCATTTATTCTGACTTCAATATTATAAACTGTCACACACACATTGAAACACAAATAGAGTTTAAAAATTTCTGCATACTCTCCTATATCAAAGAAAAACACTAACCAGTTTGCTCTCAGTAAGTTAATAAATTTTGCAAAGTGTTTTTCTTATATTTTTCTATATTTTTTATTTCTTTTGACCCTCAGGAGAGAGTATTGTGATTGTTAAGCAAATAGAACTCATGATTTTGATAAATGTGGACGTTTCATGACCCCCAACACCGAAAAAATAATTTTTGCAATGACATCTGCTTGTAGGGTCTACATACTGTTCTCACAAGGAAGTTTTGGAATTAGATAGACAACCCTAAAATTAAGGGTATTTTACTAAAGGGCAAAAAGAATAGATCGTTTTCCTTGATATAAAATGTAACAATTTTTATTACATTATGTATATAGGCAATAATTAGCATTAAAAATAAAATGTCGATTCTCATCATAGAAGCGGAAATTTTCAATTTTAGCAGAACTCCGCCACTATATGAGATATCAAATTGGTGTCAATGTAAAGTTATATTATTAATAGTAATTTAAATCATTTATTTGAAATATATCCTTATAAAACAATGGTTTCATAGCTATGAGCAAATTTACATTTTTTATGAAGGTTTTTAAAATGTGAAATTTATTGGTTTTCTCTTTGGTGGACCGTGAGTGTTCCTATTCTCTCAATGTTTCTGTAGTAAGCAATTGCTGCATCTCAAAACTTTTTGATTGGCGTTCTACAACAAAAATTTCTGTAATTTGGATTACCACCAAAATAATGCTGGATATTGATTGTTTAATTACAATGTTAATGGTGCCCAGTGAATTGAAAATATAGATTGCAAGGCTACACCATCTGTCTGAGCTTGAATCAGTGTTTTCACCCATACAACCACTGTTTGAATATATTTTACTTTTGGGTGGACTTGGTCCAAATATATTAATTATAAGATTTGATAAGGTGCTATATTCTTACCGCTTTATTTGCTTGCTTTGTTTTGCTTTTCACTGCGTACTACCGGGACTAATTGTACAGTACATACCATTGGTGGTACATGTACCACGGTTTGGGAACTGCTGGGTTAGTGTATACAATTTAATTTATGTTATTTAGTGGAGTGTCCTCAACAATGTATATTATTAGGTCTGACAAATGTTAAAGAGTTTTTAGTAAATGTGTCTATTTTAAGAAAAAGAGGCAGAAAGTATTTGTAATTCACGATACCATTTATTTTGATAAGGACAACAATGCAAAAATGTATAGAATTTTCTTATGTTTAAATGTGTGTGTTTCTACTATATTAGAAATAAAGTAAGCTGTTGTAAAATATGTGATCTAGATTCTTCCTACATTCTTACTTTGTAACACTCCTCGGGTAAAGAAAGTATGGTAGCCATCAAAAATATCTTATCTCGATATATGTCGACACCTATCGATGTTTCAGGACTCCCTGAATACGAAAACTATTCTTTAAAATGCCGTCTCTCTTTCTTTCTGTCTGTGACGGTAACCAAAGCCAAAACAATGGTAGTGATCAGACTAAAACATTGTATTTAGGGTTTACATAGGCTTCCTCAGTGGTTTTTTTTAAATTATCTATTAATACTAGGGGTTGTTTACTTAAGGATGAAATGAAAAAAAAATCTAGGAACCTCAATATCTGTTTCAACAATTTTAAATATATTTGAAATCTAGACACTGTGTAACTTCATAAACTAATTGGTAACTCTAATTTTCCTATAAAAAAGACTTTTAGGTACTCTATATATGTAGATAGTGTCCACTTTTAATCATATCCTCGTAAATCTTTGATATATTATGTAACTTATCATTGAAAAGTTATTGTACTGTTTAAATTTAACAACCCTAGATGAAACATATTTTTTTAAACAAATAATTTCTGAGATAATGAAAAATGTATTTTTTAATATTGTATTTGTAATTTTGATTGTTATATTCTTTTGTGAACAGTGATAATACTTTTTTCTCGATATATTTTTGTGGCAGTGTATACTATTTCATGTATGCCATTTGTTGGAATGTTTCTGCAAAAAGGTATATTATTTTGTTTCATACATCCTACGAGTTTTGAGTAAATATCTCCATTATTAGATACTGGAGTGAAAAAATATTTGTGATGAATGGAACTGTTTATTTATTTTGTTCCTAGGCGGGCTTTTTTCACCCAAATCTCACATGGTTTATTTAGCTTTTCTTTGTTTTAACAATTTCTATTATTCTGTAATAATTTAGCCTCTTGGCCTCTTCAGTGTTTAATTTATTAGATACTATGTATAAATTATTTATTTTTAAAAAAAGTTCGCAATCTATAATTCCTGAAAATATGTTCTGTCATATATTTGATTGTGGCTAAGCACTAGTGATGAACGAGCAAGATTTGTGTTAGAGCAAAAGTCTCTATTACTTCCCATCTCATTACACTGGTGGTAAAAACTAAAACCATCCAACAACAATCCTTCATCTAGAAAACTTTCACACACGTGGAAGAAGTAAAAAAAAAATAATAATAAAGAAGAAGAGAATACTCCACCACTTTATGACTGTAGCTCTCCATTATAATTTTAACAAATGTACGTGATATTGAAGAAAAAATATATTCTGGTATATTAGGACAGTGTACACAACTATATATGAGGTTTCATTTTACATCATTGATGCAACCTCGGGCTACTACCGCATACTGGTGGTATGGGCTACAATCGCATTTTAGTTTAGGTTTTATTATTTTATTTTTTTTAAAAGAGAGGAATATGGAGTACACGTGGAATCTCTACACTTTGCATTCTTCCTCTATTTATCCTCCTACCTCTCCGTCAAACTTCTCTCTCACCAGAGTTTCTATCTTTTTTCTATTTTTAATATGAAAAGTGGACGGACATACCGTGGGACGATATAATGATAACAGATTGACACGTAAATCGCCCATATTGCAGTTTGTGGGAAGCTATCTATCTACACGAGAAACTAGTTTCACCCCCCCTCTCTGTCTCACTCTCTCTCTCTCTTTCCCATCCTCCCTTTTCAGAGTTTCATAATCTCCCGGCATGCGTCAGCCGCATCACTTTCATTCTTCAGTGCCCTCGAACAATTTCTCTCTTTCGGTTATCATACTTTTTTTTAACGTTTGTTTCATACTTTTTTTAATCCCTGGTTCATTCTATTTTCTTCATTGTTCAGCGTGCTCTCTGTTTTTATATCTTAATCTCTCTCCTACTATTTTTTTTTTAAATTTCTTTGATACTAACAGTATCTCACGCAGGGATAATATGTTATTTTCAAAAGGTCAATTTTGGTTTAAAATGCTATCTTTATGTATTATCCACAATGCACCAAGCAGCTTATATATTTTATATATATATATATATATATATATCAAAAAACAAAGAAAAAATCTCTAATGATCAAACAATATTTACAATTAGAGAAAAAACATGATAAATCTGATAAATTTTCATGCAGATGTCACCATAATGAATAAATCCCTCGCCATAATGGGTCAACCCCTTCACATAGTGACTATAGCCCTCGGTGAAAGGAATCATCCTCTCACCATAATGAGTCAATTAGCCGCTATAGGGAGTCTACCCCTCAACATATTAAATCGGCCCCTCTCTTTATTAAAGGGGTACAGTTATTATATTATGAGCATTTTTCATGAGAGTCGATTGCTATTTTTTTTATGTTTTGCATCTTTTTATTTTCTCGTTATCTTAGAGGTAGAGAAAGTAATGTGATTGTCAAAAAAAAAATCGAACTCAAGATTTTGATGAATCTTGACGTTTCATGATCCCTTGAATCCAAAAAAAAGGTTTTTGAATTTCTGTCTGTCTGTCTGTCTGTACCTCCAGCTAGAGACTAAACTATTTTACTGATCGGGCTAAAACTTGGTATCTAGGGTTTTCACAGGGTTGCCCCAAGGGTAGTTAACTGAAGGGGAAAAAGAGAAAAAGTCGAGTTTCTCAAAATCAGCTTTAACGATCTTGATTAAATTTCATTCCTAAACATTTTTAAATATTCTAAACAAAATGGCTACTCTCAATATTTCAGAAAAATTAATTTGAGGGCTCCGGTTTGATGCGTAAATTATAGGTTTTTTTTATCATATCCCCGAAACTATTTTAGAAATTAAATTACTTATCATTACAAATATGTACATCTATTTATAATACAAATATTTTATTCGAAGCATATTTTTATAAAACCATTAACTATCAAGCTATGCGCAAATACTTTTTTTTTTAACTTTTCGAACACTAAATGTAAATTATAGCGACCATAAAAAAAATCTAACCTAAAATGTTAATGGATGTCTAGGTCTCATGAACCCCCGAAACCTAAAAAGTGGTCTCTGAAATGCCGTCTGTCTGTGTGTATTTAAATTTAAAATTAATTGTTGTTTAATAAAGGGCGAAAAGATAAAAAAAAAATAGATTTTCTCAAAATCGACTATAAAGATTTTAATTAAAATTTGAATCTAGGCGTCGATTAAGATTATAAAAAACTGGCTATTTTCTTTATCCCATGAAAATGACTTTAAGGATACTTTAGAGAAGCTGAAATTTCTATATCTCCGCAACTATGTGAGATACTAAATAACTTATCATTGCAAAATTGTAGTACTATTAAAAATAAAAAACTTTTAAATGAAATACATTTTTAAAAAACCAACAATTTCTGAGATATTGGCAAATATATTAATATGATTTTATGATCTTTAGTTTTAAGGATATACTACTTAAGTTTTAACGCAATAATTCTCCAATGCCATAGAGTAATTAAATATAAGTAAGTCTCTCAAAAATGTTTATGTTATTTTTCTTTAAACCGTTTAGGAGAAATGTTTGTACAACAATGAACTTTCTCCTTCATTTTGGACTAAGTAGTCAATATTTAAATTTTTTATTGGTCAAAATTTATAAACGAGGAATTTAATATTACCGCGATGACATGAAGATGTGCAACACCTAGTAAAATGTTGAAAATTTTCACCGCAAATCAAAAATTTAATACGAAGTGTTTACCCTTGTGAACCAAATATTGATCCTTTTTATCGGTCTAAAAATGCAAATGAGGACATTAATTCTTTAAAAATAAAACTATAAAATTTAAAACAAGTACTCAAAAAATGTTTTACATAAGTATAGTGCAATCTATGCTTGGATTTTCTCCTGTATATTATTTCTTTTCACATATATTACGAGTTTTGAGTAAATATGTCCATTTTTAAACATTAAAGTGAGAAATTCCGTGTGGAGTTCCGTATTATTTATTTTAACCTACTACCTGTCTGGATTGTATGCATTTATACTTTAATGGGATAGGTAGGAGGAATATATAACTTAGCAATAAACTAGCCTCATTTCCGTTGAGGGATTTCAGGAAACACCTTCGGAAATAGGTTTCAGAAAATCCTTCGATAAAGGAGTTAAGATGAGACGAGCGATTTATTCTTTGAGTCCTACTGCTTTGCTTATATCTAATGTTAACAATTACAATGAACTATCAATAGAAAATTTTTCCGTTTGTATACGATACTTGAGGATATTTTTCTAGGACTTTTAAATTAAATAATATACTATTTAAGTTCAGTAAATTATTAAATAATAATAATAATAATAATAATAATAATAGAATTAGGCTATTCATAATTTTTTTTACAAGAGTCCAAAAGATGTGTTCATTTAATTTACATGATACATTTTTCTGTATACCAAATTACTAATTAATATTCTATAAATATGTTAGATATCATCCATTACTATATCTATGGTAGTCCACACAATGGTGGGCCAGCTTAAAAAAGCGTCAGTGTCGGCGCGTCTTGTTTGATGGTGGTGAGGGGGTCAGGAATCGAATACTGGTTAGTGGTACCACGGATGCATTTCCTAACTTGTTTAACATCCTTCTTCCACCAAAATAAGGGTACATTTAATTTAAATTCTACCTTCCTCATCCCTAACAAGGTTTATAAAATATGTGGATAGCCTGACGGCTAGTAAAAGGTGAACATTTATTTAAACGCTGTTCAATTTTTCAGAGTAACTCAGAAAAAATCAAAATTAATTCTATACTATTATATATAACCAGCCCAGCTAAATCTCTGATATAATGTTCCCAATGAGCTATATATTTTAGTATGGGCTAGACCAAGTTGTTACTTTCAATGATCTGTCTCAGTCTCACTTTTGGCTCCGACAAATATGAAAGAGTAAGAAATATGAACGATACTAGTAATAATATTCAATATACAGCCAGTCCCTGTGGTGAATGGAGTGAAGGTGTCGCTTGTAGGGTCAGTTGGTGTATGAACGATACTAGTAATAATATTCAATATACAGCCAGTCCCTGTGGTGAATGGAGTGAAGGTGTCGCTTGTAGGGTCAGTTGGTGTATGAACGATACTAGTAATAATATTCAATATACAGCCAGTCCCTGTGGTGAATGGAGTTAAGGTGTCTCTTGTAGGGTCAGTTGGTGTATGAACGATACTAGTAATAATATTCAATATAGAGCCAGTCCTTGTGGTGAATGGAGGGAAGGTGTTGCTCGTAGGGTCAGTTGGTGTATGAACGATACTAGTAATAATATTCAATATACAGCCAGTCCCTGTGATGAATGGAGGGAAGGTGTTTCTTGTAGGGTCAGTTGGTGTATGAACGATACTAGTAATAATTCTTGTAGGGTCAGTTGGTGTAAGAACGATACTAGTAATAATATTCAATATACAGCCAGTCCTTGTGATGAATGGAGTGAAGGTGTCGCTTGTAGTGTCAGTTGGTGGCTTAGCTGACTGATGTTCAATAGTACCTTCTCACTCAGTGAGGAAAGCAATGGGAAACTACCTTACTCTTCAATCTTCATTTACCTAGTACGCATCTTCATTTCTGCCTATGCTTTATTGTTGACGGTGAAACTGTTTAGAATCCACCCAACGTTCAGGTTGAGTACATAAATATATGAATACGAATATTTTAACGTCAAAACCTAAAAATTAATTTATTAAGCATTGTATGTATTGAAAGCGTATTTTACTACATTTTCACATCAGTTTTATTTTAAAAATTAATCTTTTGATAAACCTAAAAAGCATAATGTTACGTCTATTAATACATTTAGAAAATAGAAAAGAAAAAATATGGTAATAAATAAACAATAAATTTGAAGATTTTATTAAGAAATGCAACATAAAAGTAACTTTAAATTCCCAGTATAAATAACGCTATAATTTCTACCACAACAATGTTTATTCATACAAAAGCAATCTCCTTCCTCTGTTCCTCATATATTATATTTCCATCTCTCCTAGGCGCAAGCGCGAACGTACACATATAAACATTTCATCGTTTATTTGATGTCGGTTTGATCGCAGGGAAGTGTAAACAAGTTCTTCTGCGGCCATATTGTTTGAATAACAGGGCAAAACCATATTAATAGTAAACACGTCGGGAACCAAAAATAACAGTACACCGTACCACAATTGTTTATACAATGCTTGAGGGAGCATACCCTTCAAATGTTTTCTCTCATCCAATTTTTTTTTACACTGATCCGTTTTGGAAATTTTGTTGTTTAATAGAAATTACGTATGGAAATTATAAAATACTAACACAAGTGGTGGGGAAATGAATGAAGAGGAACCTCGTCTTTAAAGTAAACTCAAACGTTTTAATGATCTTATTAATTTATTATAAACATAACCAACCTTATTCAAAATAAAATTTCATTGAGCTGTAAATTGACAGGGAATTTACTAGTTCTTTCAAGAAAAATTAAATTTCATCGACCAGTTTTCTCAACAATATCCAATTAAATACCTTTCGTTCAGCCAGAATTTTTTTTTACCAACCCGTCTTAACACCCGTCCATCTAGGCTCATTTGATCAAGTTATTGGAGTAATGATAATGAAGGAATAATAAACATTAGAGAATTATCTATATTAGTGTGGGTTACCTGGTGGTCTAGGGGAAAGGTGTCGGACTTCTGTGCTGGGGGTCCGGGGTTCAATCCTCGGTCCCGGCAAAGATTTATCTGATTGCCAAACCCTTCCTTCACCTCTGACAAGATGTGTATTAATCACAACTTGTGAATGTGAGGAATGCCAGGCCTCCACCGTGATTCGGATTCCACGTTAAACTGTAGGTCCACCATTTCATCTCACAATCACCCTACCATTGCACATTAGCGTAAGTGCGTATAGCCCGAATGGGTAGTAAGACGCGGTGCTAATAATAATAATAATAATAATATATTAGTGTGGAGAGCTAGTGGAAAACTGATTATGAAAATACACCCGAAGGGTATTCAAACCCAGACTTATACGTTAATGATCGATCAGACAATAATTATAAATATGACACTTAGTTTGTGATCCCGCCAGTATGGGTGGTAAGATAGTTTTTGAAAGAAAGAAGAAACAAGTAGAGACACATTGTTTTAATAAATATAATACGTAAAATTAAATCACATGCTTCGGTGGCCGTAACGTCTATGGCATCCCTCTCACAATATACTATATATTGGCTAAATACAAATATATTTAAGTTAAAAGTTTTCTAATTTTTGATAGTCTAACAATTTTGTTATTTTAAAATATCACTTATCTCAATTAATCGTGGGGATATAATCAAATTGGAGATATCGGCTTTCTTCAAATAAATTTTTCCATAAAAATTAAATGTTCTATTCTATTTGATAATTTAAAAATACGACTGGATACAAATTTTAATCAAAATAATTAAAGCCAGTTTCAGTAATATAGCTTTTTTTTAAAAAAATGTCGCCCTTTGGTAGACTACCCTATGCATTTAAGGTTATATCTTTTAATCCCTTATACTGCTGTGAGGAATCTTATTAAAATTGTATTATATCAAGTTTCAGCCCGATCAATAGAATAATTTAGGTTATATTAATAGAGGTCTTTTAAATGGGGACTTGATAGTAGAGCGTGATGTTCTTCCCCTTTCAATGTTTGTGTAACAGTATATATATATATATATAATGCATCTTCTTTGGTAGAATGTAATGGTTTTAATTTAACATTTGGTTCATGGAAAAGGTATATTATTTAGTTCCATATATTTGCTAGTTTTATTTAAATGTATATATTTTTAGGTCTAGGATCGAGAAATTCCGTGCGTTAGGGACTGTACCATTCATTTTAGCAATATGTAATTTAAAAATACATTTAAAGTATTTCTTACAATTATAAATATGAAGGTTTTTCAGCTTTTATCAGATATTCTGAGTGATTCGATTATCGATAGTTCCAGATGAGCCGAGTTCCGTTTAACTTTTGGTACTCCACTCTAATAATTGTTTCTTTTTCAAATATATTCGCGTTGGTGGATATGTATAGTAAATCATCAAAGTGATCATAGAAACTCCAGAGCTTTATTTATTTTTTATTTTAAACTTGTATTCGAGTACTTTTATAAAATGGTATGTATGAAGGCCTTTGGAATGGCGTATTGTGTTCGTCTTGTAACTATTCATTCCAACACTTTAACAAAAGATTGTAAGTGCAAAATAGCAAATTAAACAATCTCATAAGATTAAGGGTGCATACCAGAATCCGTGACTCAAAGTTTTGGTAACCAGAAATTTTGAGTTTAATCTATTATTAAAAATTCACTAAAGAATGTTCAAATTTGTTTCACGACGTATAAAAGAGACACATTATTGATAATTTGATGAAATTTATCAATGAATAAGAAAACATTGTTTATTCTTTAAATACTAATTTATATATTTAATCTAACAAACAATGAATGGGAAGATAGCTAAGATGTTCTTTCCTTTTAATCAATTAATTATAGTAGTTCATTAAGGTTTTTCATAAATTATTAAATCTCTTGAACTTATACGTGATAAAAACAATAAACTAAGATACAAGTCGATACCAGCGGAATAAACTTCAAGCTCAACTAATCTGGTTTACCAAATATGGGCAGATAGGAGGGGTATTTTTACTTCAGGTCATCTGACCATTAATAATATTAATATTATAATTGTTTCATGTGTACACCTCATAATTATGTCTAGTTATACTAAATTTCATCACCATACATTATTTATTTTACCTTAACAATAGTACGTAAAAAGCATAAAACATCAAGTTTGACGCCTTATAACTGGTGAACTGGTAAGATTTCAAATTATTGAACCAGTATTTATAGCTTGTTAAAAATTTTGTGATAAAACTTTGATGGTCTAATGAACTAAAGGTGGTTTTCCCTGTCCTTTCGAAAAAATAGTACAGTCTCTCTGAAATCTACTTCCCTCATCTATAGCTAACTAGTATAATTAAAACTATAGATATCCCAGATGGTTATTAAGACTTGGTAGAGAGATCATATTCTAGTATAAGCCTACACACCCTTCAAAAGCGTTCTCACGCTATTCGCCTATAATATTGATAAGGGATGACAGGTAGACAGGTAAACCGAGTATATAGGCCTCTCATCATGTGTTGGTGAAGTTAGCTGATAGATAGTTCTACCCCAAGTGAGGTAGTAGTTTGGAGCATGGTTTCCAATCAAATTGACTTATCATAGGAAATTTCACATGATTAAATTAACTCCATCCATCCTTAGAATTTAGCTTGGGTTAACAGACACGCGCACAAATTCACACAAGAACACACTGTTGAAAAGTAAAGCATGTGGTGCCAAGTTTATACTATCATGTACTACTAGTTTCCCTAATTCGCACAATTTAAAGAACGAACTACCCCAAATGTAAGTAACCTACTTTGTTTTAGTTGTATGACCTAAGTAAGAGAGATTCATCCATTATGAGATATTAAACACGTGATTTTCATGGAAACTGAATCTCAAACTATGTTATTCTTGAACTATAAAATAGAGGCTCATTAAATTATCTAGTTATACATTATGGCTGACCGCTTTTTTCTTCATACCGAAGAAAACTTTCCGAATTCATAGTTTCAATATATATTTTCAAACACATTACATTCTTTTTAAACCGTTGTAATAATGCATAAATCATATTTGTCTCAGTTATTTGGTGTTCCTCTTCAATCTACAAAATAACTGACACATAAAACGTATTCCAAAACATTATTGACAATAGTTTCAGTTATGACTGCATATTGATAACTACGACTAATACAAGCCTGACCTTAAATTATTGAAACTACAAGTATATTTTTATTTAGATTTTACTTTCTTATTGGTATTGTTTATAATTTTTTACTACAATTTCGTTTTTATAAATTCATTGATTGAATACATCAGTGTATTTAAAACTATAAAAACCAAATATTCTTATAATTAGTTCTAAATATGGCGTACTGCATAAAGTTATGGGATAGTTTGATTCGTATAGCTTGTTCAAAATATTATAGATGTATATTCAATGTCAGTATTTAATCATTCGTTCAAAATATTTATAAGTGGCTTTATAACGATTGTATGGATCCAAGTGCTCCACTTTCCTAATGACCAATTTAGATTGAGTACATACCTTGTTGGATCTTTACCTCATTCGGAAATAAAGTGAAAATAAAAGGAGTAAGCTCCAGTTAAGAAAACAATTTTTGTAAGTGTGGATAATAATACGTAAATTACTGTATTTATTTAATAAAAATATGTATCTTTATAGACACTTTATAAAATGTTATCTACTACATCTAGACAGGACTTCCTAATTAATCTCAATTTCTACTTGAAACCTGTGTCTAATTTCTTCCATAAGCTACAAAGGAGACTAAAACTGCATGCATCAACTAAAAACAACGGTGAAGAGATAATTATGAGCTGTTAACGTTTCCTTGGTATTATACATTACCATTCAGTTCTGAAACAGAATTCATTTAATTACAAAAGAAGGCTGCTAGACGATACAAGTGTGCCAACTTTCATTATTTATTTTTCTATTATCAGTCAAGCAAAAGAGAACAGTAGGTTCGTCTTTGAATCTATTAAATTAATCTCATCTGTCATCAATCCACTGGAGGGAACGGCAATTTTTTTTTATGGTTTCTAGACTTATATGGCAAAGGTCTCTAACCAAAGTCCAAGGGTTTCGTTTATTAAGGGGTCATGTTATTGCTTACCAAATGATTAAATGGGCAAATATTAGTTAAAGTTGAGTATCTAGAAAGGAGTATGTCACATGATGTTTGATAGCTCCTTACATTGATGGGTAGGGGGAGAAAGTTTAAGGAAATGGTTGTAAATGAGGTATTTTTTATGTTTATATTTATTAAGCTGTTGATTGCTTTTTTATCTATGTGCTCCACCAGTTTCTGGTAATATTTAAACATATATTTGTATAAAATGCCCTGTGGTATATTTCTAAAATAAATGGTACGGCACACCGCACAGACTTTCTCTCTCTTTCTATAAACTCGTAAGATTTCTGAACGGAATAATGTACATTGTATCATCACCACTCCATATAAGATCACGCATAAAATAATATACAATGATATAGAATCGATGAGAAAAGAGGCGCATCTTTGTCCACCTAACAGCATTTCAAACAGTTTAATGTCTTCCACAAGGGTCAACACTTCGTATTAAAATTTCGATTTCTGGTTAAAATTTTAACATTTTATAAGGTGTTGCAGATCTTCAAGTCATCGCATTGATATTTAATTATTCATTTATACATTTTGACCAATAAAAAATGTAAATATTGACTATTGAGTCTAAAATGGAGATAGATCATTGCTATGCAAACATTTCTCCTAAGAGATTTAAGGAAAAATAACATACTTTTTTAGATACTTATATTTAATTACTCTATGGCATTGGAGAATTATTGCGTTAAGACTTAAGTAGTATATGTTTACAACTAAAGCTCACAAAATTGTATTAATATATTTGCAAATATCTCAGAAACTGTTGCTTTTATAAAAATATATGTCAAATAAAAGTTTTTTATTTCTAATAGTCCTACAATTTTGCAATGATAAGTTGTTTAGTTTCTCAAATAGTTGTGGAGATACGGAAATTAACGCTTCTGTAATGTACCCTAAAAATCATTTTCATAGGAAAATGAAAATAGCCAGTTTATTTATAATCTTAATCAACGCCTAGATACGAATTTTAATCAAAATCGTTTGAGCAGATTTTGAGAAAACCAAATTTTTCTCTTTTCGCCCTTCAGTAAACTACCCTTAATTTTAAGTTTTTATAGACACACAGACAGACGGCATTGCAAAGACTATTTTTTAGGGTTCGGGGGGTCATGAGACGTCGACATCCATCAACATTTCAGGTTAGTTTTTTTTAACGGTCGCAATACTTAAACTTTAATGTCCAAAAAGTTAAAAAAATTCATATAATTGCGTATAGATTGAAAGTTATTGATTTTATAAAAATATGTTTCGGATAAAATATCTGTATTATAAATATATATACATATTTGTAATGCTAAGTAATTTCATATCTCAAATAGTTTCGGAGCTATTATAAAAAATGTTAATTTACGCATCAGACCGGAGCCCTTAAAGCCATTTTGCCGAAATATTGAGAGTAGCCATTTTGTTTGGAATATTTATTAATGTTCATAAATGAAATTTAATCAAAATCGTTAGAGCCGATTTTGAGAAAATCGACTTTTTCTCTTTTTTCCCTTCAGTAAACTACCCTTAATTTTAGGGGTAGATATCCAATTCCAAAAACCCCTCGGGGCAACCCTATGAAAACCCTAGATATCAAGTTTCAGCTCAATCGGTAAAATAGTTTAGGCTCTAGTTGGAGGTACAGACAGACAGACAGACAGACAGACAGACGGAAATTCAAAAACCACTTTTTCGGATTCAGGAAGTCATGAAACGTCAAAATTCATCAAAATCTCGAGTCCGATTTTTTTGACGATCACCATACTTTTACCTGTAAGATAGAGAGAAAGTAAAAATACTGAATATTTTAAAACTAACTAATATATTAAAAATATCTAATACTATTAAAATATATGTAATCAACACAAAAGTGTGGATACTCAATTTATAGATTAAGAGAAATAGCTATATTATAGTAACAATTTATAAATTTATTTTCTAATCATATATTTTACTAGTAGATATTATATCTCAGTTAATCATTAAATATCATAAATTTGCACTCAAAATGTAGTTTAGTTGATTTCATATTGGCCTAACAGACAACATAATTTTTATTTTTTCAAATTCACTAACATTTACAAGTATTCCTGAGAGAAAACATATATATACATTTGACTAATAATATTTATTCAAAACTATAAAGAGTAAGATTTTATAATGGCAGTGTTTTTAATAAATTCTTCATACAAAAAAGCTATAGATAATAACAAACTATTGCCACTTTTAGTGATAAATTTTTAACACATAGACAATAATTTTGAATATCATATCGATGTTCCTCATAAAATCACATGAAATAGAGATAAAACTAATAGTTAATATCGAGTAATTATTATATTATTTTATTTGATATTTTGAATAGGAATGCATGAAGAGTTTTTAAATTACATTGACTTTTAAAATTATTGCCTACTTTTCCCAGTGAAATCAAATTCCATAAATTTTCGGTATTCCGATGAATATCAACTCTTTATGGGTACTTTATTAGCAATTATATTATGTTTTATATATATTGTTATTTTTATTGATTTAAATTTATCATCAAATAATTACATAGGTAGTTTCCTGTACTGGTATAAAGAAGATGCTATATTATTATTATTATTATTATTATTATTATTATTATTATTATTATTATTAAGAAGTTACAATCACATACTGACAGTAAATACAATTGATTGGATTTTATGTAATTGATTAATTCCCTTTAGTAATAGAATTAATTTATTTTTAATATATATATATCATTTAAACTATTTAATAGTGTTATCCATCCATACAAAATAAAATTGAAAATTATTAAATAATATTTATAATATGGAAGAATAACTTTGTGTTTTATTATTGAGTCTCATCTACATAACCATAATTGAAATTTAAAAGAAGTCACAAAGATACAAGTATAATATGTCAACTCCAAATACCCTAAGGTAAAATATTAGCTTTGTACTTGAAGATGTAAAGTGTACTGTAGTAAGCTATAAACTTTACTGGAGTGACAAGTCAATTTCGCTTTTATTGCTGCATTTCAATGAGAAGTAGACTTATAAAATAACTCTTCAGGTAAAGAAAGTTCTGGTACTTTTTTAAATAAAAGAAAGAAATTTTCTTAGAACATATTTTGTTTATTCAAATATGTAGTAATCCAAAATTATATTAACCCATTTCATTACGGGAATAAAGTTGACTTGATACCGTATCTTTAAAAGATTTGTATCAAAGTTTTACTCTTCTTTGTTTGCCTTCGAATTTTATTAACTTTTAGCATAAAACTCACTTTTTTTTTATTGATTTTATTTCGTTCCAAGTTTAGCTTAGCCATTTCACGGATCGTTATAGCTACAAGGCTTACATCACAACTGTTTTCATGAAAAGAAGTCTTGGAAAATACGACTTGGAAAAAGTTCCGAAGGATTCAGTAAGGAATAACTGTTTTTTTTAACGTCTCCCATTTCCCTAATAAGTTGGAAAAAAATTACATCGGAAGGAATAGATATTAAAATTTAATTTAAAAAACTTTCATGATTGGCTAAGTGAAATAAATAATCTTGAATGAAAATAAAGTTTTAAATTGCTCATAGCTCTAGGACGTGGAGTATATCAGATAATGCTATGATCAATGAAATATAAAACATCGTGATAAAAATGTATATATAAAAAATTTTCATCATCTTTAATTTATCTATTCAAGCGTGTTGAGTGTATAGTGTACTAACAAAAAAAAATACATTAAAGAAAAAATAAATAATTATATTTATAATTATCAATAAAAAAAATAAAAAAATTCAAAAGAACCACTCTCGGTATTAAAAGCTATGTTTTCCTCAAAAATCCTAAGAACATTTTTCTGTAAGTTAGAAATAAATTTATATTTTCCTTAGTTTTGCATTAGATTTAAATGTATGCTCACTATTTGAAAGGAATATATAGTAGAATGTTGATTAATAAGTACATTTCAATTAAAAGTTGTAAGTTGAGCAAGGCTACGTAATTCATCAATCAAATAAACTATTAATAAAACAAACAATATGACCATCACTTTTTTTAGAATATTTCAGATACCTGACAAATATGATTTACTTTGATTATCCTATTATTAATTAATTCTTAAGGTTTTTATAAACAGCTCACTCCCTGTCTCTTGAACCCATAACTTGGACCTAGTATCTGTTTGGGTGTGCTATGGCCGAGGATAGGGGGGGGGG
>CABFWO010000940.1:174484-184615 GCA_902155825.1 Timema genevievae | reverse complement strand
GGGGGGGGGGGGGGGGGGGGGGGGGGGTGATTGTGTGTACATGTGTGGGCTCGTGATTGAAGTTTAACTTGGATGTTTAAGCTTTTTAGTACGTATATGTCTTTTGCTAATGTGATGTTGATAGTGATGTAAGGATGAAAAAATCCAAACAACATTCGGAAGCTTGTGGAAAAACGAGGTGTTGCTAGGAATAACCTGTCTTACACCTAGGTGGTCCCTACACGGTCTCCAAACCCTGGTACCCTGGGCTCGAGCGGTAGCCCTCTTCCACAAATACGATGAACCAGCGATGTGGTTTAGTCGGCCACGATGGCTGGATCCGTTACAGGCCTGGTTTCTGACTAAGGAATCCTGACATTGTTTATGTGGTCAACTCCTCTATTCTATTTGCTTACAGGCTAATCACAACAACCTGCAACACTCGTTTTGTCATTCACAATCCATACCACACAATATTAAACAAAGATGCCTTTCAAACTAGGCCATGTGGTTACATATATAAAATTACTAATACATTCTACCAACACATTATGTAGCTTTATAATAGCTTAGTGAGTGAAATAATCATTAAATATATCATAATTAATTTTTATTACATAAGTAAATTGGGTAAAATAAATAGATGTTTAAATTAAACACAATTTAATGTTATAAAATGACCATCCTACACACACCTTTTGAAATATTCAAATATCTATAACATAGAAAATAAATATTAATTAATGACTAGATAAATTAAAATATTGGTAAGTGCTTAGGAGTTGTAAGACGCCATGATAGAAAAAAACCATTAGATTATTGGTTAAAGTTCTCACGTTAGATTCCCTTGTCCAGGTATCATTTTTCAATTTAAAGAACATTATATAAAGATGTATTTATGACCGTAATAAAAACTACAATAGCATGGCTAAGTTATTCATTATTATATACACATTCGTACTATTGACTTTGTATCATTGGCAACATAAGCACCTCCATAATCGAAGAAGACTATGCTATCTGATAGCTCGTGATTTTTATTGATCACTCATATGAAGCTGACGGTTTCTGCACGTCTATCACATAATCTGTCTTAAAATGTAAGTGAGGAATGAAAGTTGGGATGGGAAGAGTCTTGGATATCTTTGTGGTAAGAGAATTGTCGTATTAAGCAAAAGGTTCCGGGTTCGAAAAATCGTGTCCAGGGATCTTTTTTAACGTAGAGTATCTGATATTTAGGTGCAGTCATAACTATTTCTAGGAACTGTATAAACTTGTATATTAAATCCAACATGTATTAAAAATATTAAGTTCAAATAAACAAATTGGCTACTGAAAATTTCTGAAATTTTAAATATTAAAAATCTTAAAAAATTATGTATCTTGTTCAAAGAAAAGGCTTGATTATTGACCGTTGTTTATCGATTTTTGATTAAAATGTTTTTTGTTTAAATATTGTTATTATGTTTAATAGTATTTTATCCAACTTTGGTTTGTTTATTTTCTGTTTAAAGACCCATTATACATTCCTAAAACATTGGATAAAAACATATATTTTGAACATTGGATACGTAGACTATTATAAAAACACATCTCATGTGAAGAACAGTTTAATTATGTAGTGTACACATACATCTAAAAGTTATTATTATCATTATTATTATTATTATTATTATTAGCGCCGCGTCTTACTACCCGTTCGGGTTATACTCATTTACGCTAATGTGTAATGGTAGGGTGATTGTGAGATGAAATGGAGGACCTACAGTTTAACATGGGATCCGAACCACGGTGGAAGCTTGGCATTCCTCACATTCACAAGCTGTGATTATTACACGTCTTGTCAGAGGTGAAGGTAGGGTTTGGTAATCAGATAAATCTGTGCCGGGACCGAGGATTGAACCCCGGACCCTCAGCACAGAAGTCTGACACCTTATCCCTAGACCACCAGGTCACCTACATCTACAAGTAATGGAATAATATGTGTGGACGCCGTCATAGTCCTGTCCTTTAATATTTTCGTAGAGGAAATCATAAATGAAATTATTATAGTCATTATATCAGGGCTAGTGTTATTTAGGACACATTTATTTTTTTATATAACTCAAATATTTACATCATTAATGATAAGTTTTATCACACCCGACAATGAAACGTAGTTAACGAACCTCCTAATTAAGGGAAGTAAACACAAAAAAAGGCAAGAATTAAAAAGTTTCTGGGAGGGAACAGGGGAATAAGACTGAAAATGGAAAAGAGAGGGGGGGTGGGCGTAGGACACGAACACACAAGTTGACAAGTTGAAGTTTTAATTAAAGAAATCTTATGTTTGTTTCCATGAGATACATAAAAACAGTCAAGTTATCTAGGGAATAAAATGAAGTCAATGTTGAAGTATGTAATAATTTAACAATGGTTTCGGAACATCCAACCTCTTGATTTTTTTTAACAACGTTTTGAACACCCATCTGAAGTATCCATATATTTACTCTAATGGTGTAGGAATAAAATAAGTAGAGATTTTAGCAAGTATACCTCAATCTAAGTGGGGGTGGATTGGGAAAACATTTATTAAATATCACAATACATCTGGCTGGATTTCAGGCCCAAACCTTCCTATCACTGGCAACCCAATCCATTGAGAGGGTAACGTCCTAAACCATTTGACCAACGATACATGTTTTATCCAGGAAAATCTCACGCATGTTGAGACGTATTCTTACTTTTTAAATATACATTTTAACACTAGGCCTACGAACCATTTAACCTGGGGGTTTATGATAAATAATGAGTCTTATATGAAGTACACCCATATTAGTATAGAAAGGGAGTGGCCAACAATATGTGGAAACCAAATCTTAATGCCTCCCAGACATGATTATAATCCCGATGTATCAGATAACGACAGTCAAATGCATGAGATGCTAACGCCTTAGGGCTTATACAACTCCTCCCCCAACGGTGTATTAAAAAACAACAGCTAAACGAGTATATCAGAAAGTAAGTAATATATGAGAGAAAAACTCAATAAAAATACAGTAATTCATTTTAAAACGAGATCTTTGTTGATTTCAATATTAGTGAGATGAAAAAAAAATCCCAGCATCATGTAACTAAAAAATACATAGGTCTATATTTAAAGATCAGTAAAAGATTGTTTAAACTTTATTTTGTGATTGCATATGCAATCATATCGTTAAATAAAATTTCATATAAAATTATATCACAAAACCCATTATATTACGCTCCATTTACATGTATAAATAGTGTAAACTTATATCAATATCTAAACAAAATCATATTTAGTCATTTTTTGTATTTAAAAATAAAGTTCACTATTTGAAACGTGATTTGTTAAAAGGGCATGTGTCACGAGGAGTAATTTCTCTGGGAAATTAAAGAAAACTGTTTAAATATGCTTGTGATAACTGATATTCCATTCTGATACTACGAGCTTGTTCTTTTAACGTTAATTTTATGTGCTGTTAAGAAATGGTATCATTATTCTCAATTTACAGTGTTTATATATTTTTTAAATGTAAAGACTGGTGCCTTTTTAACAAATTACACATTTTCTGTACAAAAACGCAGTTTTAGTTTTAGTTTTAGTGATTTTATTTTATATTTAAATTACAAAAAAAAATAGTTTGCTTAATTTATAACTTTTAAAATAATGCTACTATTCATGATTTAACATATATGATATAATTAACACAACAATGCATACAAGTACTTTTTAGTCAACCTCTTATACAATATTGCTAACTGATCACTTAAAAATACCACTATAAAATTCCATATGATCACTGGTATTTCACTGGTATCAAATTTTAATTTTCTCAAACTGAGGTATTTTACGTAACTTCGAGTCAAATTAAAAATATATCAACACAAATATTTTAGCAAGCACTTCTATAATCATAGTAATACACACACGCATATTCATAAATATATATAATTAATATATGTGTATTTATAAAAAGCAATCCTCTATATTTGACAGATACCTTTTTTGAAACTTTCAACATTTGTGGCTTGAATAATTATTTGAATATATATTATATAAGAACCAAGCTATTCCAACCAGCTCACAAATTTCTATATAACTTCCACTTTCCAAAGGCAAAAGTAACTGGTTCCAATTACAGCAAAATATTTCATAAATATTCTGATTGTATTTTCCAAGCACGTTTTCTTCAGGAACAAATCTTTAGATCCTTTAGCTTTAAATGTTGTAGAAAATTAACTCAAACATTTAATTACTTTACTAAAATGATTACTTTATAAATTAGGGTGGGTGCCAATATCGCGGATCTCACCTGGTAGAAATAAATGTAACTTGCACTCACTTTTATTCTGCGGTGTCATAACGACTCTTTTTATCAAGATCACCGGGTCTTTAGTTAGGGAAACCAAATCATCTCACTATCAATGTCTAAAAGAAATCCTGCTATGATCTTGTAGGGAACAAAATACAATACATATGTATGAAATATATCCTCATAGTTTAGGATGGCTGCTAATGTATTTTATATTAATGAATACATCCTAAGCGGTGGTCAATCACTCCAGGAATTAAGGCTCAGTTACAGTTGACGGTTAGTTTGGAGGTTTGAATCTTAGCTGGATGGGCGGTGATTTCTCAAGTATATTTTTATTGAAACCTCCCCTTCTTCCTTTCATTATACAAATATGTGAGCATTTCCTCTAATCAAGTCCTCCTATCTTTGTATCCTGATTGTTATTAGCTCTCTTGTTAAACGTAGAGTCAAAAAATGAAGGATGGAAGGGGAGGCGAAAAAAGGCCAGTGTTTTTTTGCAGTTTTATGAAGAAAAAAATTTTTCTGTCCCAAATAAATAAAACATTACTCCAGATTATATTTTTATTCCCAAGTTGATATCAACAGTTCTTAAATATCCATTATGAGTATAGTGGCTTAAGGTAACAAACTTTTAAATGAAGAAAATAAGTTTTTATTAAATTCTAGAACACCCTTGAAAGAAATTCAAAAAATTTTGAGGTCACCAGGTGAAGAAAATGAAATTTTATGTTTGTTATGGGTGACCTGGTGGTCTAGGGGTAAGGTGTCAGACTTCTGTGCTGAGGGTACGGGGTTCAATCCTCGGTCCTGGCACAGATTTATCTGATTGCCAAACCCTTCCTTCACCTCTTACAAGACGTGTATTATTCACAGCTTGTGAATGTGAGGAATGACAGGCCTCCAACGTGGTTCGGATTCAAGGTTAAACTGTAGGTCCTCCATTTCATCTCACAATCACCCTACCATTACACATTAGTGTAAGTGTGTATAACATGAACGGGTAGTAAGACGCGGTGCTAATAATAATAATAATGTTTGTTATGTAGCAATATTTTATTTATTTTAGCCAAAAAAGTTTTACCATAAAAACTGCAAAAACATTGGCCTTTTCTCACGCCCTCATCAATCACACCTAGTTCAATAAGATCTGTACCATTTTATCAAAATCGTACTACTAAGCTAACTTCACGAGTATAGTTATTAAATTTTGCAATCCTTCATACCCGAACGGCCTGTAAGCATTTAGCTACGATTTATGTAGTTATGATGAAGATATAATTGGGAGGAAATGTACCTAAATATGGATATAGAGTGAGTGGTTATTTAAGGGAGGAAAAATATTCAGTTCAACCAACCAAGTTATGAACATTGACCTCTACTTCACTGACAATCCAGATTAGATTTACATTTGATATACCTGCCTATCAAGGCTTGGTACGTAAATAAATCAATACACGGGTTACTGAACGAGGGTAACTAAAAACAATAATATTGAAAATAATAACGTTCCCTTTTTAACGGTGCAAATCAGTTGAATGGTTAGGATATTTTCAAAAAAAGAAGTATCAGAACATTATTGACTCAATCAATCAAAGTCTTCTGCAGTCATGTTTACAAAATCTAAAACAAAATGTGTTGAAAGCTTCATATCTATCTATTTTTGTATAGTACTGGAAATTTATATACACCTTTTTCATGTAATACAAGGCTTTATTAGGGTCAATCTCTTTAATGCAGGAATGGATAAAAAAAAAGCTATGTTAAACAATTTTATTCAAATGCCAATACAAATTTATTTTAAAGTAAAAAAAATCACAATTGAAACAGTATATTTATTTAAGATTTTAGTTTCAAGGCCAGTCCCTTCAAATGTTCTGGAATAGCATTGTAGCTCTAAGAAAATCTAATGTTTATTCAAATATCTACTATTTACTAAAATAAACAAAACGAGATTTATCACATGACTTTCTTCTTCATGTCTCTATTTCTTTGAATAGAAGTGTAAATAATTTAAATATTACGTTATTAATTATTATTCCTTGAGATGAAGTGAAAGGATTTTTTAAAAAGTTTTTATAACAAACTTTACAAAATAGATAGAACTTTATTTCATATTTTAGAACTTTTTCTAAAATGTTAACTAATATATTGCTTCAGTGGTTACATTTAGTTTTGTTTTTACAAAAGCTCTTTAATATTTGTTATAGACATCCAAGAAATAGATGAGCATGAAAAGTTTATCTTCCAATGCACTGTACTCATGACAGATGGTAAAAAAAAATTATTATTTATCACTATATTAAGATAGTTTTTTAACCATTTCTTATCAATGGTTCAGGCTATACACACAAGTAGATAGTTAGACTAAACAATTAGTGTATTTGTAGAAATGAATAAGAAAAGTGATACTTCATGTATAAAACAAATCTAGTTTTAGAAAAAAATATGTTTTAACTCCATCCAATCTTAAAAAAAAGGAATACCAGATAATCAGAAACAAGTAACGAAAGAAATAATAATCAGAACCAAACGTTTAGAAAAACCCAAACTTGTTTACCTCTTCAGGTACTTCTTAACATAATTACTTTACATCATGATCATATGTATAATATTGAATCAACATTCCAGACTCACACCAAGAAGATGTGTACATGAATGGAACAGAACTAGCAATGCTTATTTGTTCTTGTTTGTAATTATATATTCTTCGAAACGATTGCAATTTCCATAACTAAAAATTAATCCTCCTCACGAACACATATAATACAGTATTTTTATTTATAATAATGCTGTAATTTAATACACAGTTTCTAAAACCACTTACTAAAACAGAGCGCGACTTACAAACTAACTTATAACTAGAAGATCCATAAAATATATCACCGTGCCTATTTATTAAACGCTGTGACTATGCTACGCAGTGAGGACTATTTGTTGCTCCGCTTGGGAAGGAGGCGGAGAGAGTTTCTGGTTAAGATTGACTAATTTTATGGAGAAAAGGAGATATTGGTAAGTCTTCATGTCTTATTTTCTTTACTATCAAAGCTGGGCACAGCACTGGTGATAATGTAGATAAACTGCCGGTTCAACAAACCATTAATTGATCACAAACGAGGAGTGTTGTTTGGTTTAAAGGGGGGCATTCTAAAGAGGACGGTCTGGTCTGACCAGAACGGTTATGGGGGGTTCCCGGTAAACGGGTGGGGCTGTATTGGCAAGGACAGAGATGGAGGGATTTCCGGGAATCCACCGGGCTTTGCTGCCAAGGATGGTGATGAGGGGGAATCCTTGGCGGTGGCTGGGATGGAGCTGCTTCGGACGCTGATATGGGGGCTCCTGGTAGGTGACTGAGGTGGCACCACTCAGAACGGTGATGGGCGGATTCCCAGGAGGAATTACCCAGGACATTGATGATGGGATACTTTGATATGGTCGGGTTGGCTCAGCCCAGGATGGCAGTTGGCTTATAGCCAGGAGGTGACCTGGTAGACGCTTTCTGGGAAGGTAATAGAGGAATTCCCAGAACTCAACCATATGGCACCGCCAAGGGTAGCTATGATAGGATACCTTAAGGTGGCTGGCGTGGCCTGCCCAGGATACTGATGGGTAGTTTCCCGAGAAGCGGAAAGAAAGGCACATCCTGGGACGTTGATGATGAGATTCACAGGAGGCCACTGGCTGGCGTTGCAATGGGCGTTAATAGGCAGATCGTCGAAGGTGACAGGAAGGTTGGCGGGGCGCGCGGCCAGGTGCGGTGATGAGGAAATACCTGTGAGGTTCCCGGATTTTTGACTGTCCAAGGTGTTAATGAGCTGGGGTTTAAGTTGATCCCAGTAAATTTATAGTTAACTGGCTTACAAGATTTTTTGTTTAAAGATATCAGATGTTTACATTTACATAAAATTAATTAAAGTTGACATCCTACACTTGCCGCATAGACTATTGAAAGACATTAGATACACATAACTAAACAAAGTTTTATAATATAACCCCCTCGCCAGCTAAATGGAACTTAACATTTAAGATGAGGTGTGATAAAATAATAATACTTTACCAACCCATAATGCATCATTATGGCCTAATAATAGCCAAATATTTAAATCAAACAATCATAATTCTTTGGACCCATAGTATACTTTTTTACCACAAATAAATAATACTTTAGTTAGAACAAGTATATGTAGCAGTATAGGTTGGTTGGCAGGTGAGGGGTGTAGGCTTGGAGAGGTCAACCAAATAATAAAAGATAAACATAAAAAAATAAAACATAGAAAAATGTCATTAGCCTATGCTGCCGACTGAACCAGAGTAACCGGTTTTCCTCCTAGAAAAGCGTCCCGCTAGATGTCAGAGCGCAGATTCTCCGTAATGTCTGCCCATTCTCTTAATGACAACAGTGAAATTATAATTTAGCCATTTTAGACTGGAAATAAATAAAATACATTACAATATGGATATACTAGCACAAGAATAAATAAAATGATGAAAATAGAAATAAGTCTCTCTATGAATTTGTGAACTAGTGGAAAATGGACAGTGACATCATTTTAGGCAATGGGAAATGGATATGAAATTAAATGAATGAGCGTTCATTCTTAGCTTGATACGGTAAATATGAGAGTGGGTTTTTGTGTGAATGTGTATCATTCATTTTGTGTATGCCACGAATCAATCTATAACACTTTAGTTCAACAGACATACACTAGTTTAGATGACCACGTGGTATAAAACGCTACTTTCGTATTAGACTAGACTGCTGATGACAGCAAGATTGAGATTTGAGTCTCACTTGGTTGTACTGAGTTTTTTATACAAAATGGTTTTCCACCCTCCTTTAACGCTAATGCTGGCACACTTCCTCTAAATATAGCACTATAATCCCTAAAATCACTAGGGTCATTAGCACATAAGTGTATTTATCGAATGGTTGGCAAGACACGGTGCAAAATAAATAAATAGACGCACTACCAATAGAGCTAATAGGACGTTGACTGGAATTAGAGTGAACTAACATACACGTTCATGCAATATAGCCTGATTCAAATTATATTTGTTAACTAATGCCATTTTTTTATTTTCTAAATTTATGAATATTTTTCTACGTTCCAAAAAGCTCAAGGTTTTGGAAAATAGCTCTCCATGGTATTTCATTGGGTGTGAAAGCAAAGATCTGTTTGTGTTCTCGTAAGGCTTTATATAAGAAGTACTATGAATTACGTCATCCCCTTTATTTCATTCAGTTCATAAAGACGGTAATACATTTTCTCTCCTCTTCTTAGAGAATCATCTAGCACCAGAAGTTACAAATATTAAAATTAATTCACGCCAAGGTGAAGTAAACCCTCTTGCAAGTCATAATGACCACGTCACAGTACTTCACATTTTTTTTCATTTCTTTTTTTTTTTTCCATCGTTCTTACTTCTTCTTATTCTCCTCCTCAAGTTGATTACTACACCTTCATATCCCCACAGTTCACCCCCTTCTTTCCACCTACTTAACTTTGCCTGAGGGTAAAAATTAAACATTCTCCCCTTCTCCGAATCTTTCTTTCTCCCTTTCATTGCCTTCGTCCCGAGCTATGCCATGAGACCGAAATTACTTGCTGTCAAGGTGAAAAGAGTTGACATGTTTAACTTGAATCTCACTTTTATTAATATCAGTCATAGTATATTAAATAAATTAAAATTAAATTTCTCTTAATCTACTGGAGAGTAGAATTTTTATTTTATAAATGAAATAATGACTTTTATTTATAACTAAGAAAGCTATCACTTGTAGAATTTATATATTATATTAAAAGGAAGTGTTTGTGTGTGTGTGGGGGGGGGG
>CABFWO010000940.1:140140-170456 GCA_902155825.1 Timema genevievae | reverse complement strand
AACTGGAACTGTTTCTATTGTTTGTTTCATGATACTTTGTTGGTTGACTGTATATCAGGCTGGAGAGAGAGATTCAGCAGGGGAGAACTGGAACTGTTTCTATTGTTTGTTTCATGATGCTTTGTTGGTTGACTGTATATCAGGCTGGAGAGAGAGATTAAGCAGGGGAGAACTGGAACTGTTTCTATTGTTTGTTTCATGATGCTTTGTTGGTTGACTGTATATCAGGCTGGAGAGAGAGATTCAGCAGGGGAGAACTGGAACTGTTTCTATTGTTTGTTTCATGATGCTGTGTGGGTTGACTGTATATCAGATGGGAAAGTTTAGCCCAGTGGTAAAAATTGGAACTGTTTCTAATGTTTGTTTCGTGATGACAGGTGGATTGACTATATATCAGGCGGAAGAGTGAGGACTTGTGGTTAAAATTGCAACTATCTCTAGTGTCATATCGTTATATGTATTAAGTGGGTTGACTGTATATCAAAAGGGAGAGTTAGATTCAATGATGAATACTAGATAAGTATGTATCAATTTATATCATGTAAAAATGAAAATAAACAATATATATATAAAAATTGTTATTTTATTGTTTTATAGATCTCAACACTGATTAGTGAGAACACTTAATTGACTTCTACTTTATCATATAGCATAAATATAATGTATTGTAACCGGTAAAATATTTAAATTCAGAGTGTGATGTGTTTTTAAGTTTTAATCTATTCCGAATAAAAAAATGGAAATCTACAATCTTGTATGTCCCCCTATACGTCTGTTCTTGAGCCTATTTCCGAAATAATTTGATGGATTTGGTTAAAACTAAATATTTAGACTTTATATGGCTAAGCCAACAGATTTTTTCCATCCTGGCTATTAAATTTAGGGTAATTTAATATCGGATTTGATTTAATTTAAAATATTTTTAAAGTGGTTTAAGGAAATTTCTCATTTAATAAATAACATAGTTTATTTTTTTCTCTAAAGTAATTTAAGGGTTGTTTACAAATATAAATTTTAGAAAATTTTAGATTTTTCAAAAATTGCTTTTTAGATTTAACTCAAAATGAGTATCTGGGAAATGTTATTTAAGAAAAATAAGACTATTACGTTCATTACAGAAATATAAATTACTAATTGCATACACATTACGAACTAATGTAAAAAAATAGTTCAAATATTTATGAGCACGAACTAAAATTAATTGGGTGACCATATAGTCGTGATAGAATCCTCTTTCCACTTAGTCACGTGAACGTGCATATATTTAAAACCAATACGGTGCGATTCATAGTAAGGATCAATAATGCTTGATAATCTTCCCGGAAATGAATTAAAGATCTAAATGTTCAAAATACTAAATTGTTTCAGCTTGAATGTGTGTATTTTAAATAATGTAAAGCACCAAACTGTAAAGTGATGGGAACTTCTGATAATTTTTACACTTTTAGTCAACGAATAGATCCCGAATATCGCTATAAGTAGAGTGGTATGCACGGGGAGCTGTAATACCAATACCTTAGCAATACCTTCGTCTAGTATCAGTTTTTTTAATATTCATACAATTATCCTCTAAAAACGTAATCTTGAAAGACCTTTATATTTAAATGTGCTATGCGTACTGTGTACTAACACAGAAAGCTACTTAGTTTAAAGTCATGGTTTAGGAGCAAAGCGCTATTGTTTTAAGTGAGATGTACCTAGCTACTGTACCTAGGTATGTCAGTAAGCTTGTAGGTTTATGGGGTTGAATAACACCACTGGAATGGAGAGGATACCGAATAGCTCAGTCAATGGGCACGCAAGCTTTTTTTCAGAAATCACTTTTCTATCCAAACAATAACTATATTAAAAACGTAATCTGAAAAGTCAAACTTAATCTAAATAAATCTGATGAGTCATCTCCACAATCTTCTTTCGCCATGACCCTAAAATTGAGACATTTACTTATAACTCTGAACATATGTAATATTACATATCGTTACATAAACACAGTGGCAATAAAAGAGCATTCTATTTACTAAATAAAATAAGTGGAATAATATGAAATGTTACAGAAGTATAAATAACTTAATTAGTTTTATGAATATTTAAAGTGCGTAACGGTTTACCGCGCCAGTAAACGTATAATCTTATTTTTGATTTGCCAATAGTTCAGTGGAAGTATTTCTGTTTCTTTTTTAATATATAATTTTGACACTAGTACACTACCTTTTCTCTAATATGGTACTAAAAACATTACATGAGGACTGGCGCAATTGCATTTTGCAACATCCTATAGAGTTATAAATAACAATCAAAGGCACATACTTTAATGCATAATATTATAACTGAGGCAATATTATCAAATATATATTTTAATCATATTGTATTTTGTAAATTAAAATAACTAAAACTTATACAATGTTCAAACTGTTACAAAAAATAGCTTATTAATAGAATAAACTTATTACATAGTAGTTGATAAAATGATAAAGACTATATTACCTAAGGCTTTGTGATCCAATCTACAAAATAACTAAAAACTATACAATATAAGTCTCAAACATAATGTATTTTGTAGAGAAAAATAATTACAAACAAGATATTTCATAAAGTTACATACTTTCAATTGATATTTTTATTCATAATATCGACCGCACGTGAATAACAGCTACAGCAAACTAAAGCAACGTGATGGAACATACACGAACTACGCAATGTAAACATACGGCGGCAATGAGTCAGACTTATAACAATACGACTAGCGACATTGTGTATACACAACATTCCTGCATGGTGCCACTTAAAACTACCGTATTTAGGAAAATAAAAATGTATATGAATGTTCGATGACATCATACTACGCAGCAGGAAATAATTGAGGCATACTCAGAGAGGATCCGACCTCTCTACCTTTAATTGTCAAAAAAATTACAAATTTATTTGACAGCTATTGCGAAAATTCAACAGCACCGGTCACAGTAGGTTAAATAAAATCTAACACCTTTTTGTGTTAAGTGATGTCATCTTTTTCCTATTTCATTAAACAATAAAAAACACTTTATGAAGAATATAATTACTCATAAGAAAGAAAATCATCATTAATCATCAATAAGAATACAAGAACAAAAAAATCTACATCTGGATGTAGCAGGGTGCATATTATCTGGTGACAAGGGGGTAGATCTTCCCCCAATGACATAATCTGCTTCCCCCCAGTAAAATAAATTAATGACAAGCACAAAGTGGTGGGGGCCTTTATCTTCTCCTATTGGATAAAAAGGAAATATTATACATTAAATTTGATTTATTATTTTCATTATTAAAATCATCAGTGTAGTCTTTTTTAAACAAACAGTCCATTCATTATATAAGATTATTTTAATTAATAATCATACTACTTTTGTAAAGGTAATGTTCTAAAAGGCGATTAATATCTTCACAATGACGTACTTATTATGGGAAGACAGATTTTAAACTTCAAATCACCTTAAAATCATCCATGTATATGATAAAAAAATATAGTCTTTATGTAGGTTCGATTATCTGTCTATCAGTTTGCTACCTTTAAACTTAGAAAGTACTCATCGGATCGAGACAAGACCTATTCTGTTTTACTTCTTATTCGTAAAAGAGGGTAAGATTTTTACTATCACTCTTTCTCAGTAGCGTCGAAAAAACTGGGCGTAGTCAGTGAACATATGTCGAGGCTGGTGTAGCGAATACATAAGATGGCACATTATATGAGCTGGAAGGTGGAAGGGAAGAGGGTTAAGTTAGCGTTTTTTCATGAATCCACTTACGCGCGTAAAGTACTACTCTCAGGTAGGTTTCATCTTTTTCAAACATTCGAAGATATTGAATGTGTGGATGTCATACGAGCAAAGCTGCGGCCAAATAATAGTTATGAATAATTTTAGAAATTCGTATAGTGAACTTATATTAAAGATGAGTTCGCCATTTTAAGAAAGGCAACATAAATGCTTGTAACAATTTAATTTGAACCTATAAATGCAACATTTCATATTAAACGTCACTAAAACTGGGATTATTTCATTTTTTAATTGAATTTAGTCAAACAAACCCTCCTCGGTGGCCGCGTGGTCTAATGTGCTACCTGCGCAGTAGACTAGACTGCAGATGGCTGAGAGATCAAGGGTTGAATATAGGTCAGTCGTAGTGAGGGTGGCCTTTACAAAATGGTTTTACATACTCCCTACCTTACCTATAAACATAACCTCCCTTAGCCCTAAAACCATTAGTGCAATTAGTATACAAGCGTAAAATATGAACAGGTAGTAAGACACAGTGATAGAAAAAAATTAATCATACAACCCAAAATGTAAGAATTTCAATTATATAGGCTAAAGGAATTTGTTGAGAGCTTTAATTTTCACTTTGCCATTTATTTAATAAAGTAAGATTTCTGAATGACTTGAACGAGTGTGAACTCTGTGATGAAAGACCCCTTAAGAGAAAAAAATTAGGTAAGGTAATATAAACTAATAATCAAGTAGTAATGAATTATATGATTTAAAAATATTCAACTACAATAATTTAAACTTAAATTAATAATCATCATCTCACTTTATTATTTGACTGGACATTGATTAATTTATACCAAAAGTGTATATATATATATAAAGCTTAGCGACAAATCAACATATTCCCACGATTCTAAAAAAGTGAGAACAATATTCTGTTCTACAGAACGAAGACATGGTACGAATAATTTGGTACTGTTTTAAATATAGTATTTTATTCTCTCTTCTAAAGATAAAGTATAATAGTCATAAACAATGTTGGTAACGACTTTATTATTATTACTATTATTATTACTAGCACCACGTCTTACTACCCGTTCGGGTTATACGCACTAAACTAAACTGTGGTTTACGATGTTCAATTAGTCAGGCTCACAATGGATATGCCTTTTATCTACTCTGAAAGGTAAGTGTAATACCTTGACAGATTACATCATGACCCTATCTTATAAAATATGAGCTACACCATAATGTAATAATGTAAGGTAAGCAAAGGGTAAATTTGAAATCTAATAAACTCATGGATCACACCTGAGAGATATCCCTAATTACGTATTTCGATTTAAACTTTCTAGTTTTTTGTGTTTAAAGATATCAGCCTAGTGGTCACGTGATCTAACTTGTAAGGTTTCCAATACATGATTTTAGATCATACGCCCAAGGTACACACCCGTAGGTTTCAAAAATTGTTCATGGAACGCCTCATATTTTATATATTTCTTAGTTTATTAGTTAACAAAACTTGTAGTTTAATTTTTTCTAGCATAAGACTCACAAATGTATATCATATATTAAAACTAGGTTTATTATTTATTCACTGTCCTAATTGTTCTGAAATAAATATGAAAGATTCAAATATACAGATATCGTTAATATATTGTTTTGAAATTGCTTATACTAATGATCAAGTGGTCTAAGGTGATAGGCTCAGAATATAGGTAAAGTAAAGAAAATGCGCACCAGTTTCATACCCTTTAGTTCCCATTAGACCTATTGAAATGTTCTTGATTTATGTGTTATAGCGATATCACACCTAATTCAATTATTTTATTTTATTTATATGACTTAACAGTTCCTTTAATACTCTGAAGTCTCATATTTCATTTAAGTCATAATTTTCAATACATATAATTATAGTAATGTAAATTTAATACAAAACAAATACATTTGTTTTATTTGTAATATTTAGTTGCCTAAAAATTGTTTTACCTAATAATGTGAGTAAGAAACCACAAATACAGAAATATATATTACTTTTCCTATGAAATAAGTCTGGAATCTATTCCGTGAATTATATTTGTATTTGAAATTGATATTTTCCCTTGTTAATCAACGCTAGACAAGAATCATAAATAGCAATTTAATCAAATAGAGAATTTAACGTAATATAAGTTACATGGTCCAAGGTGTCATGCTCGCAATTATTATAAAATTTAAAATATGCTCTGAAATGAACACCATCAGGTATTATCAAGCCTGTACGCTCAGTTTTAACTTTTTATGTCATGTTGTATTGTAGTTCTAAAGATAAAAGTCTTACACAAACGTAAAAAAAAAAAAATTATATTTAATTTATTTTTAAGAATTATTTTGGTTTAGTTTAAAATTGAATCAACCACGCATTTTTATTAGTGTATTTTGTGTATAGTATTATAAAAAGATAGTGGCTGTCGCGTTACTACTACATTTGTTTGAAAGTCCATTATGCAAGCACGTAAAAATCTACATTTAAAAAAATTCCCCTCGTAATACAAACATACACATTTTATATTTGTTTTATTTTTTGTATTTGTAATCAAGATTTAATTCATGTTTCATATAGCTATCTTTTTTGTATCGTTTTTCCCTAAAAATATGTATGCTTGTGTTACACTTTTACACATGGATTTTCCAAATTATATTCTCTTTTTTTTCCCAATTATTGTTAAAGCACAACACAAGGGAGGCTTCAGAAAGAGACTATAATTCTCAAATTATATAAAAAAAATATAGCGATTGTATGGTTATATGTATCTAACAAATGTTCCAATTTCATCGTTTTGTGTGTGTATTTTTAGCCGTACTAATTAATTGCCGAATTGTTTTTGAACAGTTAGGACACAAGTAGAAAGGCGCTAAACACAGTGAAGTATAAAGTGACCAATTCATTAACTGTATATTGTGAAGAGGAATCATACAAAAATAAAACCTTTACAATCGTTTGACGCGTATCATGTTATGATCAGTGGTCCACGCAAATACAGCATTGTTGCGGACGGGGTAAAACAGACAAGTAGAGTTTCAGTTTGAATATCAATTAATAAAGAGTTGATTTGTTGAATGACCATCACCCAATAACGTTTTTATATATATCATCACATAATCATGAGCTTATATAAGTAGATAGACAATATCACATAATGCGTTAGTGTATATATATATATATATAAACTCATGATTATGTTATTTAATTATATATACATATATTTAAGACTTTAAGCCATTCAGTTCGATAGTGATTTCCAGTTTTCTTATTTTTTATTATAAACTAAAATTTAATCACGGAGAATGTGAGCAAAAGTTTTAATTTAAAACCAATAAATAATTATTCTAGCACAATCGTATAAACTTTTATTTACGGTGTGTTATAGATAGGAAAAAATTTTTAAAATAAGTTTTCCGTAAATAATTCCTAAATGAAATTTTCTTCAAAAACAAGCATATAGATTTATTTGACATGTATAACACTTGCCATATATATATTTAAAAAAATATTCAGAGCCTTTTTTATTTTGGAATTTAAAAAATCACTTATCAGTATACTACCTTTAATTCTAGTACTAGGGTCAAAATAAAAAAAATGGCCTGAGGTGAAGACTTTTAACATTTCAAATATCAAGTTTGAACCAAATCCATCCAATCGTGTCAATTCGGTGACCAGGGACAGAAAGAAGCACATGGGGTGACATGTCTTCTAGTTGTAAAGATGGCTTAGTGAAAACAAAAGTTTGGAATCCATTTTAAGTCAATGTTTTAAAATGAATATCAATTTCTATTCAATTCACCATCTTATATAATATTCCGTTGCTCTTAGCCTAAGGAAAGAAGCATCCGTCTGCAACAGAAGGTTTGTCAAAACCGCAAGTGAACGCAATATATATGACTAGAGGCAAAGAAAAAAAAACATATCTTCCAAGTGGATGACGCAATATTTCAAACAGATTTTGGTATTCCAGAGTCTCTTGTCACATATCAAAATTCATGACAGTCCCTCTTACAGAACCGAGCCAACAAGCTAAACAGAAACGACTCAAAATTCAAGGATTCCTATATGTTCGCATTCACCCACACTCTCCCCAAAAAAGAGAGCGGGAAGAGGATAAGGGATATAAAAACGTCCCAAATTTCAAGCGTGAACATCCATCTCAAGGGTTTCCTAAAATACTTTAAGCAAAAACTGTCCAGAAAGACAAGAAACAAAAGGTTTGGCACAGTCGATGTGTTCAGTATATTTGTATAAAGATTCTAGAAGTTTAATCTGCTTTTCGTGTGTGGGCATTAAATCTATATTAAATTATGAGGCTCTGAATCAAAAGTCCATCTTTATCTTACTTTACATTTTTGTATAATCCCATAAACATATCTGGCAGTAAAATTTTTAAATAAATTAAGCCTTTTCTAAAAAAAACATATACTGCCTACTTGTATATCAACAAACTATGTGAACAAATGGATGCATTTCATAAATAAAGTAAGTTATGCCTAATATCTATCATAAATTCTTAAAAAACTTAATATAACCAAAAAGCATTACAGTTCATCAAAAAATTTATAGCGAAATAATATACATTGATACAGAAATATATTGGGACCTCACAGCTCACCAAATTAAATCACCAATGAATATTTGATTGTATTGTTCTATGACTTCAAGGTAGGTGCCCATTTTACCCTCAATTTTTAGCTATACAAGCTTTAGCTAATGGACCTGCTTTTCGATGGCATTTATTATTAGTGTTTATTTATTTAAGCACCACCATATTTTTTTATCTTGACACCTCTGAGTGAAAGTATCGTGATCGTAAAAAAAAAAAAAATCAAACTCGATATTTTGAGAAACTTTGACTTTTCAATACCCCTTGTAAGAAAGGAAGTGGTTTTCGCAGTGCCGTCTTTCTGTCTGCAACACAGACTAGAACTAAAAATATTTTACCGGTTGGGATGAAACTTGATGTCTACAGGAGGGTTTAAATAAGCTCCCCAATTTTTTTTGATTAGATATTTAATAATAAATTTAATGGTGCCTACCTACAGGGCAAAAATAATAAAATATTTTAGAAAAATTTGCTTCAACGATTTAGTTTAAATTTTATATCTATACACTGTTTATCATAATAAACAAGATTAAAATTCTAATGTTCTCATGAAAATAACTTTGAGGGTATCTTACAATTAGGAAATTTTCCAATTTTCATAATTTTTCCGCAAATGTTTGAGATACGAAATAGCTTAGAATTGTATAGTATTGTAATACTAATACAATTAAAATCTTTTAATTAAACTTGTTTTATAAGAAAAATTCTGATATCTTTTAATTCGGGTCTTTGAAATTGAATTTAATTCTTAAGCTATTTAGTGGACAAAGATTTTTTTTCTAAATTTTTCTGTATTATTTTTCCTAGTTTATAATGCCAGAGAGTAAGTAACAATGTATATTATATAATTTATGATCTTTGGTGTAATGTCTATACAACAATGTAAATACCTATTATTTCATTTCACAAATCTTACGAATATTTAGTCAATGTCTATTTTAAGATAACAGCGGGAGAAAGTCAGTGCGGTGTATCATATTTAACTTTTGTTGCACTAAGGGTAATATATTTTATAAATGTTTCCACTTTTCCTCTATTTAATGTGAGGACATTTTATCTAATTATTAATATATGTTTGACTCGATAACTTTTAAATGTAACTGTACGAACATCTTGATAGGATACTTTCTCGCTGACCGAGGCGGCTGCCTACACACGTTGATTTAATCGTGTATATTTCGTCAACCGTAGAGTTGCGGTTTCTACAAACGTTCTAATCAGACCTTTTACCCCAATATTCCAGCTTTAACTCTCAATTTTGACAGTATAGCCCTTCAGTCCCTCCCTCTTCATCCCACACACGAGCTATTTAGACAAAAACCAGAAAAAATATATCTTGCTCAAATCTCATCAAAACATACCTCCTAAAATATTATAATAGATGGCATGATCTTGGTTGAACTTACGTGGATGAACCTATACTCCATTCACGGTAGGAATTAATATCTGAAAGGTCTTTTTTACTACCAATATCCTAGTATATAAGATATTTCTGGTAGGGAAAAAGGCCTTTCATAAAACAATTCCTACGGTGAACAGACTTTACACATAAATATCGTCTAATTATTGATATTTTTTATCACTTAATTCCCCTAACTGATCAGGTTATACACTTGGATATTACTTATGCTGAAGTTAGGAGAGTGAAGGTTGAATTCAGTGGAAATATACCAGCACTTGTTTGGAGGGAGAGCTTATAATAATTTATGAAAGAACCAATATTATTATAACCAACTAGATTTTTAGCTCAGACCTTCCCGTAACTGTAAAACCAAACAAAATGTGCTGAACATTTAAGCCTTACACCCATTGGTACAGATTTATTTATATCATAATTTTATTTTGTAGTGAAGTAGAAATCTTCTAAGAATATTATAGGGCAAATTCACCCCCCACACCCCTCGTAAAAATTCAAATAATATAAAATAAGTTGTATGAATTAGTTGTATCATACTTTCAAGACTCAAATCTAAAAAAAACAAATGTTTAAATGCTCATTTTATATCCACTCAGCCACCCTTAAGTTACGGCTATGCCCTCATTTCATACTTTATTTTTAAAGTCCTTACAGAAGACTAACGAAACTTTAAAGAAGAAAACGAAGACGAGGTAAAAGAGAAAGAAAGGAGACAAATAACAGGGTAAGAAGCGTACATTTGTTATATGTGTTTCAAGGCGTAAGGAGCGGACCTGTGTAGGCCCTGCTGTAATCCACTTTGGAAACTGACAGCCTCGAAAACGATGCAGCTAAAAAACACATACAGATACAAAAAAATAAAAAAGAATAAAAGACCTAAGGAAAAACCATAGTAGTTTGGAGGAATAAGAACATAGAAAAGTAAAGGTTTGCGAAAAATATTTTTCTCTTCTCTCTATTTGTTGCTATTGCTTGCGGTGATTTTTTTTTTCCCCTCCAACCTCCACTCTCATCACCACGGTGATGTTAAATTGCGTTACGTCAAATCATTATCACCAATAATGAATCAAAACTACAGGTAAACCTTATAGGTAGGCGTCTTAGCTTATTGGAACATGAATTGTGATTTCAGGTTAAAAAAAACACCACCACTATTGGTGATAATATAACGTTATCTTCTGGAACATCCTTCCTAATTGATTAGAAATGACCATAATTTCAATGCTAAGTAAATACATGTATATTAACACTACCATTTTTTATTTGTAGTAATAATAGAGGTGTCGGTTCATCTAGTTTGTTTAGCCATCTGTAAACTAACACCACCTGCTAAAATTATATCATAATACTGTTCAAGTTGCATATACAAAACAAATTTTTAACTGAAAATACAATATTTACATGCTTTTATTAAAACCTTAGAGTTTAACCTATATTCAATTTGAAAATAAATAAGTAGTCAATTGATATATTTAATAAAAATTAAGTCATTAATAAAACCCTCCCTTCTCAACATACCAATATATCTATCAATTTATCGATTTGGAATGTATTAATGCTGTTAAAATCATAGCCCATTAAATGAAGCTAGCAATAGACATTATCACTCAAATCTACTTTTGAATTAATATATAAATATCGTAATGGGGATATTAAATTTAGAACGTTGGCTGAGTTTTTTTGTCATTTTGTAAATAATATATTCTTGGCTTCTTAAATTTTATAATAGGTAAATAACAAATATAATTAGTATAACTGTCGGAGAAAAACTTTATATTAGAAATCAAACATTATTTGAAGAGATTATCTACCCAACTTTGTCCAATTAGTTTCAAATTCTTAGAATAGCAATACGATAAATTTGATCAATTTTATATTTTTAGTCTTATATTTTCTTTGAGGTTGGGTGAAAGATATTACAAAAAAAAAAACACTCAAAATATATCTAAGTATAGATAATTTTGTATTTTATAACTTTCTGAAATCAAACATACTAAAAATATATATTCAATTAAATTTAAGTTGAGTCATTAACGCAGTCTTCTTACTGTAGTTAGATGACTATCAAAATAATCTACCATGGGTGGCGGAGCAAAAAATATCACTGACCAATCCTAAAAGAAAAATTAAACTGCGAACGCATTTCTTCTTGACAATATTTGTATTGGCTTTACAGAGATAATAATAGACAATAACTGATAATACTGTTAGTTTCTTTGATAATATATATTCTATTTATCTTATTTTAAAAATATTCATTATTATTATTATTATTATATTACAATATCCATGAAAAAATATTTACGGTGGGATGGAATTAATAGTGAGCTAAGTTCATTTTTAACATAATTTTTTTATGAATAACAGTCTTATTATAATCACTGTTTCAGTTCCCAGGTAATTCCGGCTAACTGTCCTGTCAACCAAATTGAGTGGGCTGGGGCAAAAATATGATAACCCTAATTTTTTTTTAAATGTGTTAGCAGTGATTTCTGCTAGCTTACCTCTTGAAATACAAGTTGTTTTAAGTTGTATGAGACCTTGATATAGAAAAATTTTGACAATTAATATTTTAATTAGTTTTATATCTTAATTTCAGGATTTTAGAGACATTTAAATAGTAAAAATGTCACATCTATATCTACGAGAGTTGTCATGTTCTGGCCCAAATTTTCTCAATTTATAAATAGAAACTAAAATAATCTCTCACCTATATATTGGCGTCATCTCGGTCTTGTACCAGATAACCAGGATGGCACTATCGTTCACTATCGGCGGAATGATATCACATGGTAAAAGGGCGGTTCCCTTCACTACTGCATGCACGGTGATCAATGGGCCTGCAACAAAAAATATAGTACCATTTATTCAATTTGTTATTTCAGAGTAGATTGAATGTTAACTGCTACGAATGCTTTAAATATAATAATAAAGGTTGATACTTCTTAATTTTTTAAATATCCTGATATTTACGGAATTTTAAATTAAAAATTATATATTATGACAGTTTTTTGGATGCAAAGTTATAAATAAAAATGTTCATTGTTTTCAATTATGGAATTAAATTATTTACATATATATGATTAAAAACTAATCAAGGGTACAGTAGGGAAAAGAGGAAGGTCTAATTGTATCTCCATTTGAGCTAGTGTTGTCATTTTTTAGAGAATAATGATACCTTTTTAAATGCACTTTATATTATGGTTTTGGAGGTTTCTATTTAAATTGATTAAACAACATTTCTCGTATCCTTATGAGCTTGGGACATAAAAGTTGTCATGTTAAATGTGTGTTATGTGACTTTACCCATGAACATTTCATGAATTAGAGATTCAATAAGTCACATGAATATTGCACAATACTAATGGCTTACACGGTTCTAGGCTGTTATACTCGTTATTTAAAAAAAATATATAATAATATCTTAAGAATCAAGTGACTCTATAAAGATCCCTTCACTTCTTCCTTAATTAATCAAGATTTCGCGGTTTCAAGGTACTGTACGTATCGACTATAAAGTATAATCGATTTTCAATGGTAGATATTATTTTATTTTCATCACCTACAAGAGACCAAATTTCTTATAATATTTATTGAATTATTATATATGGTATTTAACGTGCACTTTCTGAACCAACTGATAATATAAGTACATGAGAATTTTTATGATAAGAGCGAAAGGTCTCATTAATTTGCCAGAAAATATAATCTCGAATAACTTTCAGTGTTCCTATACATGCTACAACCGACATGGAACCGACAGATCTACTTATTCTCCGAAGGAAGCTTTTAATGGGTTTTTACCGCTCAAGAAAAATACGGTGACCTTGGCTGGGTTTGAACTCACGAACATCGGGTCCTGAGGCAAGTACTTTACACCAAGCCCACCAACGTGAATTTTTTGTAATCTTTAGTGAAGAAGATATTAGTTGAAAGTAACTGTAATAATTAAATTAAACCTTACAAATACCAAAGTCTCTGTAGGGTTTGTAATAATTAGGTATGACCAACATATTTGGCAGTAGCGCACCAGTGTTCAGAGATAAGTGTCTTGGGTTTGATTTCCTGCATGACCAAAAGTTAGCTATTGGTGAAATTGTTGCTTCCTTTTTCATAGTACCAGGTGACTAGGTGTCGTGTCCTTTCTAGAGTTAAATTTTTGTAAGTTGTGTGATGATATAATCAGCTGTTTCAGAAACACCACCCAAAATACCCCCAGTGTAAGTAAGGTAAAAGAAAGAATTGGTTTTATAAAGGTATTCCAAAAATAAATGCAGTATTAAAGAAACGTAGCTATCCAAATCCCATAATATTAGATTTTATTGAGTTTTTTTGGTAATCATGTACTCTAGAAAAGTATAGATGATAATGTAACAACATTTAATTATCATACATTAAACAATTATAACAAATGCTCAAGATAAGCTCAATAAAATTATGCTATAAAGAAATATAAAGCCTTTATTAATGAAATTTCTATGTTAAGCTAGAAAATAGAAAAAAAACCTTTATTAGAAAATAGTCGTAAATTGTAACTTGTTTTATTCAAATAAAAACGCATTCTATTCGATATACTGAAATAAAGATTTACGCATAATATTTAATGAGGACATTAACGTATATTAAAATATGCATACATACAGGTTCGGATTCGGAGGGGGTCAAAGGGTAATTGATTCCCTTGTAAAAGTTAGATAATTAATATAAGAAACGAAATTAAAGTTTAAATTTTAGAAATAAAATACAATACAGATAGATTATACATTTTTAAAAATCTTTTTACGCACATACACCTCTTAAGCTGGGACCACTAGTGCGTTATTAATCCAAGTTTAATCAATGTTCGATATGACTCACGCAAGTGTGGAAAAAATATTAGTTTTCATGTTTTCATGCCGTGCATAGCGAGTAACGAACATCGTTCCGCATAGACATGGTAGACTACCAAACATTAAAAAAACTTATAATCGCCTGAGAGCAGTTCATCCACGAATTACAAATATAGAGTATGTGCGGACAGCAGGAGAATCTGAACTGTGGGGAACTCTACCCAATTTTTTCCCCTCCCTAGAGTAAAAATCAGGGGAGGAAAGCTTTAAATATCTTCCAAGGTCATCCTAACTTCAAAAATGTTTAGGGGAGGATAACTCCAAATAAATTATAGATGCATGTCATTTTGAAGAACTTTCAGGCGAGGACCACCCCAAATAGCTTAGTTTCTGAAATAATTCAATTTTCAAAATTTTGTCGGTGGAAGACCACTTCAAAGATTAACTTCTAAAGGTATTTAATCATCGTAGATAATTAAGAAGAGGATCATTCTAAATGGTTTCGAGAGGCATCCGAATTTCAAAAATTTCCAGGTGAGGAACACTTTAAATGGATTATAAATTATTTTTTTAAATATTAAGATGAAGACTTCTCATAGCTTCTAAAGTGAACCATTTTTCAAAAAGTTATTCAATTAATGTTGATTTGTAATATAAAGTGTTTTTCCACCAGTGAAGAAGGGCCACGCCAAATAGTTTATAAAAACTATCTGATTCTAAAAAATTTGGGAGGATGACCACTGTTTAAAACATACATATTATCAAAATGAATGAGAAACTATTAAATTGCTCTAAACAGAAATCTAACATTGTAGAAAAAACTATGTTATTTAAATGTATGACCCCCTTGTGAAAATGATCTGGATCCGTCCCTGCATACCTATATATACATAACAAATATACGCCGTACCCTTACGGAGAAGTTAAAAGACAACTCCGTTCTTAATCCATCCTCACTTTCTCCCCACTTCTCTATCCTTGCATATTCCCTTCGCTTCAACAACATACATACATAAAGTCATATATACTCTTTTATATTTAAAACATTTAATGTGTCTCTTTTTCACACATATTTCTACAGCATTTAACCATGTCTTACAGGACCTACCCCTTCCTTGGGATCCACACACCTTATCTTCATATATTTGCTTCGTCAATAGACCCATAATCATCCTCTCAGCATGCCCAAACCAATTTTACGCGCTTATTTTCCATGGACTTATTGGATTTCCTTTCAATCCGCACTTCTTCATCACCCATTCATTACTGACTGTCTACACGAGCTTTACAAATACATTGATTGGATATCTCAATACAACCGCATTCACCTTGGTCTTATGTTTCTCCTGACAAACCAACGCTTCACAGCCATAACACAATGATGGCGTTAACATATTTCTATATACTGCCGTCTTTGCCTTGTTTATATTTTTAAATAAATTTCTACATCAACAGACATAAACATACATTAATTACTAAATACGTGAATATTATACAAGTAAAACATTACAATTTCACTCACTAATAGTAAATTATCTAGGAAGACATTGCTGTACTATTATGGTCCCTGCGGGTTGGGTTTGTAGTCAACCTATTTAACCACTAGACCAAGCATCTATATGCAATTCCATTTCATCTCACAATCACTCTACCTTTACACATTAGCGTAGGTACGTATAACCCAAACGGGTAGTCAGATGCTGTGCTAATAATAATAACAGTAATATTAATAATATTAATAATAATAATAATAATAATAATAATAATAATAATAATAATAATAAATGCAGTTAGAAAGTATTGTATGATTCTATAAGAATGAAATTTAATAAAATGCAATAAAAAAAATTGTGGTCAACATTAGTAAAAGGTAGTTTACTCTTTTATTGGTACCATCCATAATATATATCAAAAGTGACAGATTTACTTGGTATGGATATATTAAAATATTTAAAATTAAAATTTAAGACTTAGGTAGCTGGCTCAAGAAATATATATAAAAAATTAAATTTATATATTAAACAGTTGCTAAATTGATTGAGTTATTAGGTGAGATTACAAGTCTAAAATTGTTTAATTTAAATTAACTTCTGGTGAAAAACATTGTTAGATATGAATATTTAAATACAATTAATAATGCACCACCAACTAGACCATACATGAGTTGATGAAAAGTTTAAAATATATGTTTACACGTTAAAATTATTATCACAAAAATTCTCAAGAAACAATATAGTATGGTACAAAATATTGCTTTAGGTTCAAATATATTCTAAAATAAAAGAATAGAATTTTAACGTTAACATCTGCCAAACCAAATTAATGAAGTAGTTAAGTGATGTGGTGCTAAAATAAACTCGAACTCTCTCAATTCCCCTCCCCCTTACATATATCCACTCTCCCAGAAGATGGCCTTCATGTCACCAGCACAACAAGCTAAATGAGACTTACACTTATTCAGCGTCCCACATGCTCAGTGTTGATTTCAATTATAGGAAGAGCAATAGACACTTCAGGTCTCGTTTGGGAGGGGTCAAGGAAAGAATTAGTAGAAAGGAAGATTTATAAACTAATTAAGGAAACAGTGTTAATCAACCCGGCAAGGAATTTAGCATCAATTTTATCCCACACATGCAAACTATCAAAACATAGGATTTTTTTCCACATTTACACCTTTTCGGGTTTTGGCCTCAAAATTATATTTTTTCGGTCTTTAGCATCGTGTCCTACTACCGTTTCAGGGTATGCGCATATGTATTAACTACGCTTAAGAGTTAGGGATGAGGAAGGTTGAATTTAGAAGAAGCGTAACCGAACCAGCATGGAAGAAAAGTGGATTTTTTTAAATAAAATCTTAGTACACTCAACCGGGATTATAACTCTGATCTCCCTTTCATTGGCAGTCTAGTCTGACACAAGAATATCGCGCTAGACCATGCAGCCTTCGAAGCAGAATTAATCCTCAAAGAATGATACAAAGGCTGTATACGCTCAGATATATGTATAGCAGATAAATAAATAAATGTTAACCAACTATAAGCATTGTGCACAGTTCTCTCTATGCCGATTATAGACACTTTCATTGAAAGTAATGTGTTTCAACTTTCGACGCACTAAGTGCCAAGCAATATCTGCCTCAAGCTATGCGTTATTCATGAATATAAACCCGTCCTTAGTTGGATATTTATAAACAAGAGTACTCAAATATTTATAAGAAGGTAAACAATTATTTAAAGACTCCCCTATAAACCTGAATTGCAGACAGTATGACACACCTTAATGAAATTACAAACCCAAAGTGCTATGCTGGTCCTCAAAACCAAAGTAAACAGTGGCGGGTCTCCCCGAAGACACGAATGCAATTTGGTTTGTAAATGTTGTTTCAATGTTGGGCCATCTTCTGGACAGCTCTTTGGTGGCGTAAATATTAACCCTGAAGTGATGCACTAGTGCGTGCATGACCCTTAATTAAGAGGAAGTTTTGACATAATATAAATATTTGTGGTCGTCCGAAAGCTAGTAGGAATGTTATTTTGAGTTTGAACTTGCAGAACTTGATTAACTTTGGGAAGTTTCCATGATGCCAAATAACTGAACAATTTATTTATTGCTTTGTATTCTCATCTATATTTTTAGTTTAAGATAAATATTTAAAAATAAATCTATACAACTGTATTGAAACATGTTGACTCTTATAATTGAAATCATTAAGTTTTGGTAGGGACTTAACTTTTAGGAATATAAAAACTTATTTATGCAATCATCATTAATACAATTTTACCTTACAATTATTGTTATTTTATATCTTTTGACAATATCTAATAAAATTGACCTTAGATCATGTTATAGTATTGTAATAATATCTAAATATAAATACATTAAAAGAAATGTAGTAGTTTTTATAGCAGTAGGATAAGTTTCTTCCTATGAAAATTGGATCTTATCTTTGTGTATAGATTAAATATTTTAGTTAAGAAAATCATTCTTAAAGCTATTTTCGTATAATTTTCTGAAAATAAAGATAAATCTTATTGTGAAACCTAATATTTAATATGGTATAATTTACATACAAGAGAAACAACTTTTTTTTAATATGTACATAATTTTATTTGAAAATAATAGGCAAATAAATTAATTTAACACGTGTGTTTAACAAAATAAACATGATAAAATTAACACATCTATAGGAAACCATTAAAGTTTTGAACTTTTTAAAATAAAATTTAACATTAGCAAATTAAAATAATTTGCCAAAACTTCACGGTGAAAGGCATCACTCTCGCAATTGACTGAAATTTTGATGACAGGAGGATCTTGGTTATAATCCTAACGGGGTGTTCTTAGGGTAGTTTATTATTTAATGGGTCATCCCTATATCAATTCACATTTAGGTATTATTTTAATTTATGTCTTCTTCCTCCCTATCTTATGATTGTAAAATGACACGCTTCTGTTTTTAAATGGTTTAAGGTGTCACGTTCCCAATAAACTTGACTCTTGCTCACTGGGAGATCGGGGTTCAATCCTTTTTCGGATGTAATGAGGGTGGTGATTCTTAAATGGTTCTCCACTTTACCTCCACTTTAATGTAGGTACACTTCCTGGTACGTAATACATTGGCGTGTTTATTAAATAAAAGTATAGCCTGTATGGTTTAGCGATAATATACTGTAAAATTCTGTAAATATCATGGACGGATGGTAAGTCACAGTGGAAAAATAAAAAAAAATTGAATTTCTAATTAAAAACAATTCGACACCTTTTTTCAAAAATTCTAAATTTTATATATATATATATTCTATATTCTATATATTCTAATTCTATATATATATATCATTTAGAGAAAACCATTTCCTCCAAATAGGATTTATGTTTGCAAATTTATGGTAGACCTGACTTTTCCTTCTCGCAAAATACAGGTTAGGGCCGACACAATTAGACAATTAGTAACTTGAAAATTAACACTTTTTTTGAAAAGTAAATATTCACTAGCTGAATAAAAGCAAACTACATACTACAATTTATCATTCTTTGAAGATAATGAAGGTTATTTCCAGTAGACAATAGGCAAACCTCTGGACGTTTTCCATCACTTTCCTCAGTATAGATCATCTATTTGTTTCCACCTCCCTCTCTATTTCTCTGTATATATTTAAAAAAACAATGTATGAATTTTAATATTATTTTGTTAGGTCAGTAAAGCATATGTTCTAACATACGAAGATAATTATTTTTTAAAATTACTTATGACCAAAGCTTAAGATTATGTATCTCATGAGTGCACGTGCAGTACACGTGGGTTAAAAAGATGGACACGGGAATCAATTTCCAGAACTTATACGTATCAAACAATAAATAAATATATTTGAACACTACGACAAACTTTTATATTTGCAATGTTATGTGAACTTCAAAACTAATAAGAAAATATGTAATATATTTACCATTCTCTTAGGAGAAAAAATATTATATATACATTTTCTGATGAATTTTATTTTTTTGAAAATACCCAAGCAAATATAATTATAGTATTGGTTCTGTTTCCTATTGTACACAACCCTGCCCTGTATATTTATATATATTCCAGTCGACTTGCTGTTCATCCTTTACTTCCCATTCCCTCACTTTTCCCTTCATCCCTTTCCCTCCATGCCCCGCTAAGACCAACAAAACCCTACCAACCAAACTCTTCCTCCAATCTCTTCCCTCTCATGTGGCTTATCTTATCTCATTTCTCTTTTTACCCGTTCTTTTCCCAGCTTCTTTTATAACTTTAGATTTGAGATGAGAAACTAACTCGAGATGAAACTGCGAGGTCCTGGACCTGCACACTCCTCCCCCTCTTCTCCTAAAGAAAATAACTCATCCCTCTCAACCCACTACGAACCTACCTCTCCCTAAGCCAAAGCGCACATAGTATTTTATTTTTTTTCTTCAAGAACCAGCAAGCTTTTCTTCTTTCCGGTAACTGCAATCCATTCTCCCACCTCTGGTCGCAACATAATATGACGGCTTATTGGGAAAACAAGGAGTTACAGTACTGCCTACTTTATTTTAGTCAATAATATATACATATAAATAAGCCGCAAGGTATCCATAACTTGATTAAGTTTAATGCAAGAAAGTTTATGAAATGATAGACATTAAATAATTTAATATATTGTAGTTGACCGTCAAACCCGATGGGAACCCAGTGGGAAGCCGTGAACGCAGATGGGAGAGTTGATCTGAAAGAGAAATGGTGTAAGATGAGGATGGATAGAACTAGCCCAAGATAAGGTTGGGCGACACACATTTTTAGGTATGGCAATGAGCTTCTTATATTATGATTCCATATACTAGCTAAGTAATTTATTAAACTTGTAAATTTCCTTCATTATTAAAACTATAACTTTATTGCTACTAAAATTAAAATATTGAAGTATTATTATTTAAATTTCAACTTGAATCTATAAAACGTTCCTCTAAAGTCTAAATATTACTTTTCTCAACCATATCCCATCAGAGTAAGTAACGCGGTCATCCCAGACGGGTAGTAAGACTTTGTGTTAAATAAACAAAATAAGTGTCTATAGTGGCTAATAGATATACTGTAATTGATTGTTGAACAGCATCTAATACATCAGGTTCGTCATAGAGGGGATATCTACACGTTCACGTTTCTACAGGTTCAAATCTTGGGCGGATGCACTAAAGGGCTTTATCGGTAGATCTTAATATCTAGGTTTATTACGTTTCTTAAGTGCATTTATTCTAAAACTAGCCTCCTCATTAAATAAACCACTGTATCTCCCTATATGTTAGGGCTAGTAACAGGCACACACACGCACTATATACATAGCGAGGGAAATGAATTAGTAAAAACATATTTGCATTACATTTTAACCACAGTAATTTGCTTGGATTAGGAAAGCTACAATTATTTAGAGGAAAAAGGGAAAAACATTAGGTTAAAATACAACCTTATTATATTCTGTTTATATTCGACGCCCGAGTTTTTTATCACTGGAAAATAAAACCAAATGTGGTCGACACTTATAACACGCGCCCACCAGTGTTAGCTACCCTTAAATTGAAACGTAAGTGATCTTGATATTCTTTAATTATTTAGCCACGTCTTAGTATTTATTCAGGATATATATACGTTGTACATCGAGCCTATCAACAGGAAGAGTAGTAATATGCGTCGAAGAAAAATAAATCTCCATCCTACTTTCATCCTCAATATATGAATTATATACGTGTTTTCGTAGCTTTGGGTCACAATAAAATTTAAGTGAATTTTTGACTTAGCACTGAATCTTATAAATTATTTAATATTGGTTGATGGAAGTACCAATGATAAACTCAGATTTGTGCTTACCACTGAAACTTTATTAAATTTTGGAACAACCGTTTATACCAAAGTTCGGCCATTTTTTTAGGGCCCGATCGACCTATAAAATTATCATAGAACCCACGATCACCCATAATTTATTGACTAATTTTTTGGTCATTTTTACTGTCCATACATCTTTTATACATTCCTTAAATTCAGTATTTCCTTAAATATTGATGTTAAGAAATATAATAAATTAAAAGCACTTTTTCATATTAAAGTATTTAATTTTCTTATATTGTTAGTAATGATAACCGATCACACTCACACTCAAGTTATTATAATGTACTCGATAATATATGTGGGAGATTATAAGACATAAATATATAATTTTAATGACTGAGTAATTTTCTTACGTGATCACCTAAAAATTGCCGCGAGATCACCGGTTGATCGCGATCGAACAGTTGCTGACCTCTGGTTAACACAGAAAACAGTTATTCATTTAAAATATATATCGAAAGTATGTAGGGGTGCGTTGGTTAGGCAATTTCCCCGAAATGGGCTCACGACATAAGAAATTTGGTGAAACACTAATCTAAACGAGACACATATATATATTTTTTTACAAAAATTTAATTCCAAATATGTCTGGTATCCGGTTGTTGTTCATCGTCCATCGTCCTCTTTGCGCTCACACTCCAACCCACTTGGACCGCACGCCTTCCCATCACCAAAACCGCGGGACGGTACTAAATTAGATTCCTCCCTGTCTCCAGCCGCCTGTGTACGATGCGACGCCTTTTCTTCCTCTTTATCGTTCCACCTTCCTTCCTTCCCCCTTCCTCTGCTAACCAACCTTTTTCTCTCTCTTTTTTTTTAACGCGTCCGTTTTCTTCCAGTTATCTGGAATCTCCACCCCACAAACATATGTTTATGACGTTGGTGAGGTTAAACTCTTGGTTAAGACTGTATTGTTCAGTGTGGTGGCTTATATTTTTCATCAGTTTATACAGTCACAAATTTTGGAACTCTCCCATCGTTTTTCAGAAAGTTTATAAGTACACTAAAATACTCACATGAATTTGTCAAATCTTATTTTAATTGAAATAAAATTGTTATTAATATCTGTGTTAGAAACTAACCGGATTGATGGGACTATTGTAAGGTGTAGGCCTAAGAGTTCGATATATTTCTTATCTTTTAGTTTTTTATCATTTATTCAAATGAATTATAGTGCTTTCCTTTTAAAAAAAAGATTAATCCTTACATCCTTAAGCATGGTGGCTTAAAGAAAATGTACCTACATTCTCATGGGTATATGAGCCGAAAATCCTGTTTATAAAACATGTGTTTTACACCACTTACCCCGGTAATCATGGGAAGGAGTATTACCACAAGCCTCTAGTCAATGTCAACTCAGTGCAATTAACACCTAACGCCTTAGACAGCCTGGCTGGGGGTGCAGGCTGTGTTAATAATAAACTTAAAAAATGTAGGAAAATCCCTAATTTTAAGAAACAACAAAAACTTGGATTCCAAGGGCGTTATTTAAAAAAAGAAAATATATGACTTTTAACAAATTTTTGGGGTATTTAAAACGCACTTTATAAGCCAGACAAGTGTATCAGAGTACCGCTATCATACTAGATTAGGATTCCTGATGGAATAAGTTTTTAGAAAATACATGAAAAACATTACAGTCAAAAATGATATCATTTATCTTTATTATTAGTTATATTTCAAAGGTATTGATAATATACCAAAAGTAAAAGCTGGAGATAACATTACACGATTAATAAATACTTAAAAAGAATTAATCTAGTAAACTTTCCAGCCATCATAAAAGGCTATTTTTATGCAAATTAAACCATTACTATATTCTATAACTCATACAACATTCAATTTCCCAAATTTTACATTTGTCAGATATAAAAATAATCAAACTCATGGCCCCTAAATTTAGTAGACAGGCAAGTGACTAAGTGATTTAAGGTGTAAGGACCTGAACTTATATTGATGTGATTCAAGCCGTGCAAATGAATGATTTAATTTACACTCTGACAGGGAGGTTGAGTTTCAAATCTTAACCGGGTACACAGAGGGTAGTTTATAGCACGTGATTTGTCCACGTGTTTTTATCAATACCCTTTCTATACCTTAGGATAGCGCATTTAATATACTTTTCCCTTCTCATCCCTACATCTTAAATTATGTTAGTAGTGACAGTGATCCACTTCAGTGGACGAATGGTCTAAGGCGTCACTCTCCTCTTTTACTGGCCTGCTGATGGTGGGGAAATCCTGGTTTGAATCAATGTCGGGTCTACAGAGGATATTTTTTTATTAAATTGTTTTCCACCCTCCTTCATAGCAAATGCGGGTATACAACCTCTAAAACACTACCTTCTTTATCTTTACAGCATTATAAAAATTATCATAGATGCGTACAACCTGAAACATTAGTAATAATACTGGTGTGTCTGGGCTATATCATCTATAGCTCAATTTGTGGAAAGATTAACCAGTACTAATGTACCGTTGCCCAAGGGATGGCTGAATGTACAAATAGTACATCCTTTTTATGGAGGCCCTATCAACGTCTAGATGAGATGAGAGGATGATTATAGTGAATATTACTTGGTAGAACCAATGCATATCTTAAACCTAGCTTAAGCCTAAATATCCAAACCCTGGAGACCATGGGAATTATTCCCCTTACGAGAAAGATCCCCCGGCACCAGCAGGGAATCAAACTCAAGACCTCTATGTCAGCAGCACCGTGTTATGATCAGTAAACCACGAGTCCAGTTCATAGGTAGTAATAATTCCCAATGGTATAATAAAAAACAATAGTGATTTAGGATGTATTTCCCTATATTTTTTCACTCACCCAACATGCAAATGATAAAATACTTCCTCTTAATTCCCAAATCTACTCCGTGATCCGATTAAATTTGTATTTCACACGTATTAACGTTAAAACCAATTTGCGTCAATCTCTAATTTGTCCACCAATGTATATGTATTGCATCGGTGATTTTATGTTTACGATGTATGATAATATCCCCCATATAATAATTATGTCCTGCAATTTTCCGAACGCTATGTGTCAATGGTTATTTGGACCGACTACCCAAACCAGATAGGAAGAACCGCAATATAAGGAACAGAACCAGAGAGGTGGAAAATGCGAAGGAAGGAATATTAAAACCTATTCTGCGTCCCATGTATTATTTTCCTGTGTTTTCCTCTCTTGGCATGGATTTATATATAGAGAAAAAGAATAGGGGTGCAGTATATGGGGGTAGGAAATATGCAGAAAGGTTTCCATATTTCCAACGTAAACTTGTAGGTTGCTTTAAATATTAGTGTACCTAACTATTTCTTTCCTCACAATCTGCATTTTTTTAAATTTTTTTTTTAAAAAGCACTTAAAAATAAATGTTCACTAGAATTATATTCTGCATGAGTGGAAACCTCACGTTTAATAAAGTTTTCAGTCAAGGGTTGCCCGACATATTGCACAACATTTTATTTGATTTTTTGTACGTGTTGATATATTTTAAGTTTATCAGATTGTTAGTTTGTTCTGAACCTGTAGCTTTGTCTATTCAAATATATACATATACATAGGTGTCAAACCTATACATATAAACCAACTGCAACGTATAAACCGAACGGGTAGTAAGATGCAGTGCTAAAAAACCTCTAAATTTGTTTGTACTTTCGATTTATCCTGGATTTTTTTCCAGTAAATTCAAAAAGTACTCAACTGATCGAATGAGACTACTTCTGTTGTACTCCTTATCTTTAACAATAATAGAGGGTAAACTATATATCATCATGTTATCTCATCAGCGAGAGAAGTAGTGAAGAAAAAACTATTGGAGTGGTTACAATAATTGCTTTCTAAATGTGTATCAACACAAATATATTAACTGATAATGTACACATATTATGTATTAGTTTCCTTGGCAACGAGTGGCTTTGAAATATCAACAAATCAAAAATATTAATTAATTTTTCTATTATATTTTAGCGCCAAATCAACACCATTCCAAAGGGTCTTATAGAATATATTTAATTTTAAATCCAAAATGAAACTTTATTTGCTGTTTGTTGCTTTATATTCACATTAATAGGCAAATTGTGAATCATTATTAAATAAAACACCTATGTAACGTTCAATATCTTTATTTGATTTGATCTTACATTTACATGGATATATATTATTCAGACAAATAGATTAATTATACTATTAAAATACAGTAAATATTTATCAAAATGATATATAGCAGATAACAGAACACAGCTGAATTTTTAAATGTTAAGAAATTAATTTATTCCAAGTGGAAATAAATTTCAGTGTTAAGGAAATTCAGAAATATAAACCAAACATTTAGTAGTAAGCTGAGTTGACTGTTTACTGTGATCTTGACTTCTTAAGCCCCGTGAACTCCAGTGTATGCAATTCCAAACCCAATCCAAATAAAAAGGTGCATTTTCAATCTACTTATTGAAATCCCAAGGTGTGCAACTCGGGTGTATTCTTAGAAATAAAAAATGTTGAGCCTAATACTTCAGACCACATATCAACTGGAACGTTCATTTTTAAACGCAAATGACGAAGGAGTTTTTACCTTATAATAAGTATTTAGTTCATCTTTAGAGTGATCATCCTAACGTCTGCGACTACCTATCCGGGTGGATAAAGAATAAAGAAACCGAAAGCTTAAACTTGGTATCAACCATATTCCTTAGGAAAGCTTAGTTTTTTTACTACATATATTGTGAGCCTGAAGTAATAAATTGCGTAATTTCTGGTGCGGAAGAATACCAAACAAAGGACCATGAAAATCTTAAACTTTGTAAAGCTATTATTATTTAGGGAAACTTGTGTATGCGAACCTCAGCTCTTTTTTATTTACGTATACCCTAATAATTTTATAAAAATGAAATGTCTGCCTTTTATTTGTTTGTTTGTTACTCAATCACGCCCAAATAATTGTATCGTTTGTTCTGATGAAATCTCGCATGCGTATAACGTGGGCGTCCAGTGAGCATTTAGTCAAATTACAAATTAAAAATTAGGTCCACCTTTTTATTTTAAGATAGTGACTGCAAAACACTTCTTTTTTGACATTTAATCAGTTTATGAGTATTGGATTTTCTTTGGATCAAATTTTAAACCTTCTTTTGTTCCAAATTATTCCCTCTTCAAGCACTCAAACCCAGCTCCAGCGATTTCTTTAATCCTAAACATCTTTGAAATTATGTTCTAATACTTATTCATTGATCTAAAAACAGTCTTCCTGTAATCCCTGGGTTGCACTTGTAAAATTCAGGGCTTAATGACACCACCAAACATCCATATGTTCCCTAAATATTGAAGAAATCCTTCTCATTCTTCCTACCGACGTTCACTTTCTCAACCTTTTGTTTAGATTTATTGCAGGTGTCTTGTAGGCTAAATGTCTGCCTTCTCACAACGTTCCGTGTCCAATGGTGAGAGGAGATATTAAATAAGACACGCTGAACTTTCAAATATTTCAGTCATATTTCATTGCTGGGGTGTGTATGAAAAACCTTCTTGAATATAGTGGTAGTTTAAGGGGTGCAATTCCACTTTCAGACTGTTTTTTATATCCTGAATTATCGTCGCAGCTGACAAAACCACTTATGAACGCTTCGAAACATTAGGCCCATTTGACTTAGCACTTCAATGGTTACCTGTAAAATTCATGATGATATGTATTCACGAAATTAAGGTTTTGGATATCTTTCATAAATTTCTAAGTGTACTGGTCAAACTGTTGGTTGAAATGATCTTGGTTATCTTTAATTGACTTATTTAACTCCACATAACCGTCGTGTGCACCCTTCTTTAATGCCATAAACTCTCGTTATAAATGTGGCTTTGTAAAGCTTATTCTGGCCTGTATCACAGCTTATGTTGGGTTTTTTCCTTCTAAGAGCTCTTGTTTTGTCACGATCGTCAAATAACGTATCAAGCTCACGATATCATCCCGCAATTTCTGCTATCCATTTTTCAAGTTATTGTAAAGTTTCTTTTCCGATATTGTTATCTGCTCCAGGCTAGGAAAGATTATGTTTAATAACTTCCCATTCATTTGATCCAGAAGTCGCTTCATATCTGCTTTAAAATATGTATGGGGTGGAGGGGGTAGCAGTTGTCCTGTCAGCCGTGGCTAGTGTAATAGTTTTCCCAAATTTCTGCTGAACTACCAAACACGTCCTCACTGATTCATCATTCCCTTCTTGAGACTGATCTATAAGCTCTCTAATATCAGAAACTTCCCTGGAACTCTCCAACGATACAATGCTCTCCTCCTCTTATTTTGCCTTTCGTGGAGTCTCCAACGCCCTCCATAATAGCGTCCTAACCTTGACCCTTAGGCTTATTTCTCATAAAATAGCTTACCTTTCTCATATCTTATTTTCTCTAAGAGTCCCTAAAACTATTCGAGTCGTCACGTTGGTCCCCACTGTAATAATACGTGGGGGAAGGCGTTTTGTAAAATCTGACGATTGTAGAAATAAATAATTTGACTAAAAATGTTGAAAAAAAATTTATTTACCTTTAGATCTATTGTAAAAATTCAGGTACCTAATATCTTGTATGGCTAGCAGGCTCAGTCAGTATGGGCATGCCAATCTCTTCAGGTATCTCGGGATTCCTGGTTGTGTATCTTGGAGAGTTAAGTAATACTTTGGATGATAACAAATAAAATGACTTTACTTGAATAGTTATCAAACTATAATTGGTAAAATTCCCATGACAATACACGTATCCCTGTACACAAATAAAAAACCTCTTGGCCATAAAATTATTAATAAAGTACTCACACTACTATTTTTGTGATCTACTTTTTTTGTGTCAGGTTTTCATCACATAAACCTTCCTTGTCATGTAATATTTAAAAAAAATTACACAGCTTACTACTTTCTCATGCCATAATTTACAAGAAACATATTGTTTTAGTAAGGTAAAATAAATTACAGCATTTATGAAGCGAGTTAGATCTTAAAATAAATTATTTACTGTCGGGAGAGTAATAATGAAATATAAATCTAGTATATGTCTTTCTAAAATCTTATAATAATTTCTGAGGGTAGATGGTTGAGATAAATCTAGGTAGTCTGATCTCACCATAAAATTGAGAAACTTCGTTGTTGAGCTGTCAACAAATTTTGGTTGATAATTAATTTCTTATTCTAAAGTTTAAAAATAGAAACTTACTTATTAAAACACATTGAATTTATACCAGTTTTCCAGATCACTCTGTAGGTAGTTTACATTCAATTCACCACAGGAAGATTATGTTTATTTAAAGTATTACTGAGAACTAGCTCAAATATCCTATGGAAATTTTTAGAACCTAAGAAAAAGTATTTCTAAGAATCCTATTTATTTTCTACAACAATCCAAACCCTATATAAAGAAAGAACCTATTTTATCTAAGGTAATTAAACAAGCTCATTCCCCGCAAGTTTTGAAATCGGGGCTTGGAGTACTAGCTAGTTCTAGTTCCTAGTTTAGCCACTACGTCTGGTTGAGTCTTAAAATCGTTGATTCAAGAATGGCGTGCTTATAAAAATTGCATCGTTGGAGATGGTGCTTTTGAAAAATGGTAAAATATATTGATTCTAATGTTTGGATACGTGTAGTATAATTTAAATGTTAGACAGCTATGCGATTTATATTTTATACAGTTTAAACTAAATACTCGCTAAGTAACATGAGTAATGAAACAGAATTAATGTATTTTCATGACACAAGACGTTTGATCAGAAAACCAAACTTTAAAAAACCACTAAGTTTTCAGATTTATTGCAGACGATAAATAATAACAAATAGTGTTATAAGAAATGACACCACAATATAAACGAGGATACTCTCATATTTACTCCCAATTTTCTCTACCTTTTCTCTAACAACTTAACTGTAAAATAAAAAAGGTTTGGTCAGACGGATAGCAGAGGCTAAAAGTAAAACTATTTTGTCTCAAAATAGGGTGAGCATTTTTTCTGAAACAATCGGTTATCAATCAAAGTAAACTCTAAATGCCGGGAGAGGGCGGGGTTTCCCCATCATTACAGCTTCCTGATATTTCAAGAACAATTCAGTAGTGCTAACCACTGTCACTTCCGGTGACTCACATTAGTTGTAAAAACAAGAGAATAAAATGCAAAGCCTCCACTCGCTTCCTTTCTATGCAAGTCCGTTAACACTTCATAATAAAGGTTAACTACTCAAATCATCTCAGCTATTTTTATCCTTTCTAGCCACAGCTGCGGAATGGACCGACACACACACACACACACACACACACACACACACACACACACACA
>CABFWO010000940.1:104619-140065 GCA_902155825.1 Timema genevievae | reverse complement strand
CACACACACACACACACACACACACACACACACACACACACACACACATATGACCCCAACGACGCTGGGAGGTGACGTCACATAGCACACTTTTCATTCATTCAAGTTCATGCCGGATGAAGAATTCTCCTCTGTTAATGAGGCTAACAACGCTCCGTCAGAAAAGAAGATGAGCAAGTAGACTTCTTGTATGAGATGAACGGACTTTCACAGGATGACTGCGAGTGAAGAGTTTTAATCAAAGATTCTTTAAAACTAAAGGAAATATAGGTGTTTTATTTTACCTCCTTGTCCTACTACTAGTTTAGTCTATATGCATTTTAGCCACGTTAGTAGTATTAGGAAGAAAAAAAGCTATATTTTAGATTTTATGTATCCTCATTTGCGTAGAGGGAATGTGAAAACCATTATGGGTGAATTAAACTCTCCTCAATTTAATTAATTTAAATAAGTTGAAAATTGACACCTGGACAAGGGAATCGAACCAAATACCTTTAGCATGGAGAGCCAATGTTCTACCACTGAACTATTTAGGATTTGTCCCATTTTCAGGATAATTATTCACTCATGACCCTAAGAACGAGATGAATCCTGTATGGCTCAGTGACAGAGCATCGTCGTGTTAAGACAAAGGTCAGGGGTTTGATTACTAATTCCATGTGTAATTTTTCAACTTATTAAAATTAATTGGAATGTAGTCCCCACCATGCGGACAGTTATTTGCAACCTGGGTGTTGATATTTATTGAAACCCTCAGTTCAGCCAGCAACGATTCGAATATCGACCTCTCCTTTACCTTCAAACCAAATTAGATGAGCATGGTAATTATACCACGTGCCTATCTATGTGGAAAACCAGACGACTATTATATAGCTTCTCCGCTTCCCTTAAAACATAATTAAATTAAATCCATATTACATAGCGAGGATATTGAATACTCCGTACTGGTGATTACATTGAATTTATTGAATTTACAGTGAATTTATTGAATTGCTGGGGACAGGTAGCTTGGGGCTCAGATATACTAAGGTGGTTTTTAATTTTTCACTCTCCCTTCAAGAAAAATGTTTGTCTCTTATTACTCCCTATCAAGGAGTGTATTTGGCCACTGGTAACCCCCAGAGATATCCAACTACCTAAAACCAAGATTAAGCTATCCAGTCAATTATAAATATTTATTTTTATAAAATTTATACCAGCATTTCCAGAATAATTTGTAAAGAAGTACAATGGTATTAAATACAAAACCACCCCATTTGTTGTTTCTTGGTTCTATTTATAATTGACTGAAGGTAAAATGATTTTTTTAAATGAATACCGACTGTAAATAATTTAAAATTCTTACAAATATCAGGAAAATTATTTTACAAACTTGATTATTTAAAAATTGTAGTACCAGCTATTTTTATTTTAGCACAGTGTCTTACTACCTGTTCGGTTTATATGCTTATGCTCTAATTATGCTAATAGTCTTAGGGAATAATAAGGTTATATTTTATAGGAAATGTACCCACATTTAAGTGGAATGAGAATGTAAAAACACTTAGGGGAAATCACGCTCAGTACATCCGACCGAGTTTTGAGCCTCGATCTCTAAGTCATCGGCAGTCTAATCTACTGCGAGAGTAGCGCGTTAGACTATGTGGCCACCGAAGTGAGTCCCCCGCTATTGTATAAACCTTTAGAGAGTTTTTGGCTTACGTCAGTATAAAGTAGATTCTGATGATTTAATTTGAGAATAATGACGTAATTATATTACCAAAATGGCCTTAGTATTAAAAACGTAGATATTTTGACTCAGCACATCAGATTACTCTGAACCAAGGCTTTATTGGTGTTTGTGAATATCATATTGGCCGCCATATTGGTAGTCCTGATCCATTTGCAACCAGCCAGTCCACTCCTGTCTAGACGGATAGTAAGATATTTAGAATGAAGAGAGGTAAATTAAAATAAGAATTGATATATATTACATAGAGCTGAGCCATCCTCTTTTTACTACACATTTCTACAAAAACTTAAGTTTCTTTAACTCGTTCAACCGCTTCCGACAAGTCAGGTCATTTTAGTTGACCTAATTCATTAACCCTCTAATGACCCTGGAAAACTGCACGATGACCTTTTTGTTGGAGAAGGTTAACTAATCTACCGTGTGGATGTCATCTATGTGGAAATATATCCGAGTATATGCTCTGTAAAGGAACTTTGGATAGTGTTGTAAATTAAGGTGGAGGTTTAGGAAAATCGAGTAAAGAGCAGTATTTTCGCAGTTTTTATACCAAAAATCTATTTATTCAATAGAAATCACTAATAAAATTATCGAGTAGAAACATAAAGTTAAGTTTTATTCACACAGAAGACTCAACAGTTATTGAACATCATCTAAGCGTGTCATGGAATTTAATTAAAAAATATCATCGTAATTTAAAAAGTTTTTCGTCTAATGCCGTTATGTTCTTGAGATATATTCAAAAATTGTAGATATAGCCGTGGTAAGAAAAATATATTATGTTTCTACAGGAGAATATTTTTTATTTATTTCTGCCAAAAGAATGTTTTTCTATAAAAACTGCGAAAACACTGTCCTTAACTTGTTCTCCCTACACTCCCATATTTAATTTTTAATTTAATATTCATGTCATAATTTTTTAAGACCTCCTTTAAAAAGATTTTATAATAGCTTTGGTGTAATTTTTTTTCAATAATTTTTTGTATACGCAACTTATTTCTGGTTTGGTCAGTTAATCTTAAAGGAGGGCTAAAGAAGCTAGAATTTTTTAATGCATATTTACGTTTCTAAGTAGAGAAAGAGCGGAAAACAATTTAGGATAAAGCCTTCTCGTATTATACCCAGCCATTACTCGATCTACCGTCTACCTGTCATCGGCAATCAAGTTAACTATAAGAGTGGCGCTCTAGAACGTGTACCCACCGATGCGTGTAGTGAGATATTGATCTTCGATATCTGAAATATTCATTTGATATTATTTATCTTCTATCCGTGGTTTGGTGGCGCACAAATATTACCAAACCTGTCAGAGCCGTGCTATAGCTTCTTTTTGTAATGTGTTATTTTTGAGGCCATGGAAGCTTATGAACGTTTTAACTGACGCATGCAAGAAAAACAATTTGAAGTCATACCATAATTCATGAACGAATAAAATAAATATTGAAAATCTAACATAAACATACTATGTATGGTTACGTGGCCGCCTCCGTGGGCTAGTGGTCAGAACTCCTGGCTACAGATACAAAGGTCCCGAGTTCCATTCCCTTTTTTTATCAGATTTCCTGTGAAGCAGTGAATCTGAAACCAGGTCAACTCATCCTCCTGAGGACAGCTAAGGAGCTACTTGAATGAAAAGATAGCAGCACTGGTCTAGGAAACTGAGATTAATGCTTACCCCCTATCCCAGATGAGATAGGAAACTGAAATTTGGGGGAATTTTTGAAGAACCAACTAAAAATTATGCAAATATATGAAATCGAACGTTATAAGATATTAAAAATGTGGATAAAACAATTTTTTTCTTACTAAACACGAACATTTTTCTCACAGATATTAAATTGTTATTAGTATAAATAAGCTTTCCCAACCCAACAAACACTAGCCTTACATGCGTCTAACTATTGAGAATTAGGTTAAGTTTGATTCACTAATGTTGTTATAAGTTAATATTTTTTTAAATAGTTTTTTAAATATTATTATTTAGCACCGCGTTCGGGTTATACGCTTAAGTACTAATTACGCTAATAAATTAGGAATTGGGAAGGTTGAATAGAGAGAGTGAACCCGCATTTGCTTGGATGGAGAGTGGAAAACCATTTAGGAAGAACCACCCCCAGTTCACCCGACTGAGATTCGAACCTCGATCTCCCCGTCTTCGGCGGTAGAGCTCAACACGACTAGCGCGTCAGCCAACTACGCCACCGAGGCGGGTATTTTAATAGTTGAATACGATTAAAAACCCGCCTAAGCACTAAATTCCATCTATTGAGGTACGGAAGGTAAATATTTGTCCTCGTAGAAAGGTTTTAAAGCTAATGTCAAAACTATATAGAAATGTAATATATAATATAAAATAAGCTTAAAATAATCGTTTTATCAAAATTACTTTCTTTACTTCGTAAACTGGCAAACGCAGAACACAGATTACGTTTTCAATAATGGTTGACCATTAGGTTAAGTGAGAAAGTTTTCCCAGTCCATCACCACGATGTGGCCATTTTAAAAACTTGTTACAACAAGCTCCCCAATATGACACTCATTTCAAGTTTTTGACTCCCTTTTGTTTTCTTATATAAAGTGAAAAAATATATATGAAGGAACAAAGAAAAAAAAATCTCAGTTAATATTCGTTTTGGGAAAAGCACAAAATAAAGTTTAGTTTTTTTTAGTGGCTGTGCAGGTGTTGACACAAGTCTATCTAGGGACAAAGTTTCAGGGAAGGCAAAAGATGAAATTGAGTTTTAGACGGATTTATACTTTTTTCCCCATTGGGGCCTTTAAATAAGGCCAGTTTGCTGGAGTTTGGTGGGAGGACGTACTCCCATATGAAACCATTGAACTTCAGACACTAAGAATAAATACTATTAAGTTATATTCTACCTCTTTAAGGTCAATCGAAAATAAAAATTGTGTTTCCCAATTTTAACAAGTGTATAGTTATCAGCTGTTGACAGTAGTTCAGTTCATGATTTAAGGAGGTCAAATTTTCTGTTTAATATTTTTTAAGTACCATTATTAATTTAAGTAATTAATGTATGGGGTGGAAATATAGTAATACTAGACATACATATGATGTGTACACAATTATTTATTTATCATAATATGTTGAATATAAATAATTTATAATGCATAAGCAGCTTAAACGTGGTAAAGCTACATAATTTTTAATTACCTACCATTAGTGTCATTTTATATACCGGTAATTTAATTTTATTTCATTTATCTCACCAATACCTTTATTAATAATGTTTTTATTACTAATATTTTTAACCTTATTCTACCATTTGATTTTATTAATGTTTCTAAATTGATTATTGAAAATATAGATTTGAGCTAAGAGTATTTCTTGTTTAGACTGTACCAATTGTAGATACAATACCTAATAGCAGAATATAATATGCCAGGCCGATACAAAGGTTAAGATAATCCCAACTAATGACACACCTAGTTAAAACGGACGCTGGCTTCCCTATCTGGTTAGTGTGGCTTGAATGAGCTAAGACATTGTTACTTACTAGCTTTTCCAAAATTATCCACCGATTAAACGTTGAGCTCATCTGATTAGGTTCACAGGTATGGATGGTTCAGCGTAGGGATCCCATCCGAGTATACTTTTGGCTGTTTTTCCCCCAAATAGTATCGCACTCTCACTCCAAGATAGTGCGGGTGCATGTCCTCTAAATATTACCTTCATCATCCCTACCATATTAGTTTTGTTAAATGCTGATAGTAAGGACTGTTTGTAAGATTATTTAAAAAAAACATTTTTTTAGAGTGAAATACTACAATTAACTTCTTTGGGAAAGAAAATATTACCTGTTAAAAACCCTTCCATCAAGTCATCACTTAAACTGCTTCTACTTAAACATTCCTCTGCATTAAAATTACATGACTATGATACTTATAAATATTATAAAGGGGTAAATATATTTTTTCTTTGATCTTTGTAATCGTTTATTCAACAAAGCTTACTTGAGCACTACATAACCAATTTACGTCAACATCGTCAAAGGTAAAGGTCGAGGAAAGATACTTTCAAAAGTGCTCTGGCGCTCGTGTCTATAGTTGGCATTGGCGGTCATAAAGAAATAATGGAATTCTGTAATTTTAATTCACTCGTACAAGTCTCCTCCGTAATTAATAAAACGTGTGCATAACATGAAGTCAAAGGGAGATAGTGTGTGAAGAAATAGATATCTATAAACTTGAGTTCAGTAAGGAGAATGGTTGAATAAAATAGCAAGTGTTTCATTAAAAGTAATTAAATTGGGGAGTATGGGTTAATTAAATATTCAAATATAGAATAGATCAAGCACAAACAATTATTTTCAAATATAAATAATATATAATAATAATAATAATTAGTATAATTAAAAACCCGCCTCGGTGGCGTAGTTGGCTAACGCGCCAGTCGTGTTGAGCTATACCACCGAGGATGGGGAGATCGAGGTTTGAATCTCGGTCGGGTGAACTGAGGGTGATTTTTCCTAAATGGTTTTCCACTCTCCCTCCACGCAAATGCGGGTTCACTTCCTTTAAATTCAACCTTCCCAATTCCTAATCCATTAGTGTAATTAGTACTTAGGCGTATAACCCGAACGGGTAGTCAGACGCGGTGCTTAGTAATAATAATAATAATAATAGTAAAATTAAAAGAGTGAGATTTGGATGTAAAAATTTCTCAAGAGGTATATAACTCTTGACAAGAAATATAATAGTAATTGGAACACTACCTTTTTCAAATTTGCTATTTATAGAGTTCGGAATTTTGTGCCATTCTTTTTGAGGGGAAAAGACTAACAAAAGAAAGGTAGAATTCCAGAGACTTCCTACTTCGTTTGTTGACCGGAACGTTATCTATCTCCCTCTTTTTTTTAGATTTGGAAAAACAAGGAAGATAGAAAAATCTAGGTTGGAAAAGGGATTCCATTCTCCTGAAAGAAAAACCACAAAAAAATACTCCAAAACATGGTTTGGTCTATACTTCAAATCCTACGGATCCAGATACGTACACATTCCATTATTGAGAGAGAGAAAAAAAAGAGAGAGTAGAAGGAGCGGTAAAAAAAAATCACCACCGATTTTGAGAAAGGCCAAAGTCGTCGTCTGCTATTACATCGTGACCGGAATGTTTCTAAGCTGAGTTGGGCTGACCGACCCACTCAATTACTCAACTGTGAGATCACTTTTATTTAATAGAAAGCATTGATGTATTTGTTTCAAGTAACTTCTCCTGTTGCATCAAAATGAAACAATTAATACATAATTAGAATTACTCACACGCAAGTAATACATTATAAATCAAAGTACGTTAGAAAATAGTATAAACGTACCACTGAAATTATAAGAAATTAATGCTTCCCACCCTGATTATAGAACGCATATTGAAAGACTTCCACTCAAATTATTTAATAAGAATATTAATAGATGCAAAATATGTATCAGAAATGGGTGCGCATATGCACTTTCCTACTTTGTATACTTCCCTGAAGGAAAACAAACAATGAAATAAATCAATATCATAGTAGAATGAATTGAGATTTTTTTAACAACCTCGTTTATATTAAATAAGTAACAATATCTGTGTATAAAAAGATGAATTTAACCAAACATGACTAATTAAAGCTGACCTATTAAATCATGCACAATCTCATAGAGAGTTTTTAGATTTGAAATACTGACTCCATTTTATCAATTATCTTCTATTCTGGACTTTATAACAAATATTGTATTTAAATTTAAATTTATTCGTGAAGTAAAATATCATCTCAATAATGTCAGACATCATATCTCAGTTGGTAACATGGTAATGGTCCTAGGTTAGATTCCTGGCATGGCCGAAGATATATCATTGATGAAACATGGGCTTAGCATTTTACAGTGATGAATAATTAACGGCCTAGGGCTGGGTGTTGTGTCTGTTCTAGATTTAAGTTAATTTATAGGTAATTTGCTCATATATCATATAAAAGTGCACGGTAAATATCTCAAATAAATAAAAAATGGAGTTTAATAAGTATATGCTTAACTTGTAAAGCAAACGATAAAAGATCTAGACGTATTAACGTTTAAATAAACCAAGCACGAGGATCATCATCAAAATAATTAATATGGCAGAGTCCTCATAATTTTTCCTTCCTGTTTTATGTCCCAACCACCGGAACAGTTCAATGATTAGCACCCTTACTGTCCGAAACCTCAAAACACCCTCGCTGAATGGAAGAGCCAGTAATAAAGACCAACCCTAATAGGACAATTAATTAGGTCACCAATTAAAGGGTGGACTCAGGTGAGTGATGGGCTAACTAGCCCAGTTTGTTCTCAGGAAACAATGGCAGCCGGAAATGGTACTGCATAATCTGTCTGATCATCCAAATGAGGGTTGTTAAATAAACAGCCTTATATCCATTTATTAGTGTTTCATATTTATACTTATTCGTATGCTTAGCATCATTTTGAAAATAAAAATATATATATATTATTTCCTTAAAAATATTTTACATAATTAGTGAAGGAATTTAAAATCTAGTATAGAATTTTTAATAAACTTTTAACAAATGATGACTCAGAAAATTATCTAATACACAAATAATTCTAACCACGCATAAGTTTTTCGATAGTTAGAAATGTTGTAATATACAGCATCAGAACAATTTTAATAAGGATACAAGCCTCGCATCATGTTGAAAGTGAATATTATAATAATTAATTTAAATAATCAAGTTAAGTCTCTCCTTACTAGTTAGAAGTTCATTATCTGTTATCTCATTTTGCAATTTGACAAATTAGTTTTATATATCATTTCAAAAGGTTGTTTGTGTGGTGTTTACCTATTTAACATGGCAAATTAATATTTAATTGATTTAATGATGAACAATGTTTTTAAAAAAATAGATTTAACGTGTGTGGAAAAATGTTGGTCTTTTTATATACGAGATTTACTCAAAATAGTTAATGCGCAGCATTTTAATTTGATCAACAGTTGGGTCATTAATGCATTCATTTACATACATATAATTGTAAGCAATTTCCTGGCGTTTTATTTGTTGATTAAGTTGTTACCGTAAGTTGGAGTTTAAGAGAACGTGAATTAATTCCCACTTTTTTTTTGTAGCAATAAAATGGTTTGGCCAAACAAAAAATGCTTCAGTATATGCAATTAACTTATTTTTTCACACACAGTAGTATCAACAGTTCTTGACTATTTAAAGAACATCATTAATTATTAAAATAATCTTTTTAAATTGAATAAAATTATATTTTACTTTACTCGCATCTTATTCCAACCAAAATGAAACTCTGACAATATTATGTTTTGAAGAACAGTTAAAGTGTTTTTTGCAAATAAGGGATGATTGATTTAAAACAACTAATTATATAAAAAAACTTAAGGCTAGTTATTTGTACTGATAGCTACGTAGACAACGGCACTGGTTTCATCTGGCTTAAGGTATGTTGGTGAATTACAGCCAATGGTACGGAGTCATTCTTAACCTAAACTGTATACCACTCTACTTCAATTCGAATGGGGATACATTTCCTATAAATATAAAACTAGTCATCCTTGTCTTATTTAGTGTAAATATTCTAGAATCCAAGAATGGTAGTTAAATGCAAATTATAAAATCTCACATAGTTTATTTATTTAAATACAGTTTTTGTGATTACTTTATATCTTCTTATGACTTGATCATAATAAACTTAGGTTTTACTCTAAACAAAAACAAAATTTGCTATCAGAATTCACGTAACGTAACATAATGTAACGTAACGTAAGAACACGAGCAAGATACAGACAAATAATTTGGACAGTTTTAAAACAAATTTTTAACTAAAATGAAACCCAAGTACTTAGGTCTGATTTGGCTGAAAGTTTTAACTAGCAATAACAAAGATATAGGTTTGGAAAATTTAGAAAAGAATACAGTTGGAAAATGCATGCTGCTACTAGGTCATTAAGTTGTTGATGACTCTCCTGCTTTCATAACTAAGAATATATATATATTATTTGTTCTCTATGGTTGCTAAACCTTTTTTAAAACTATATGGTCCAAAAAAGGATTAGGCTACTGGGGAGAGGAATAGGTTACATAAATATGAGTTACATACCCACTTCTCATTATAACTCAGTGTTATGATAATAAAGTCTCGTAGATTGCGGTAAGCAGGACGTGCAGCTTGAATGGGAGAATTTTCAACCATGTTCATGTTATTGATTGGTTAAGTGGTAGGATAACCCAATGGGAAGAGGCTATTGGGAAGACCTGTATGGAAGGATAACATTAGAATGGATCTGAAATAAAGTAAAATGAGTTAGACTGGATAGAGCTTGCTCTAGATAGGAATAGGTGGCGTACTTTTGTATGTGCGGCTATGAACTTTTGCTTTCCTAATGCCATAGAGTAAGTCAGTAGACTGCAAATACTTTCAATAAAAGAGTTTTTAGATAGAGAAAAAAAATTATAACAAAAGATTAAGACGTTGTAGGGTTCACAAGACGTGTATAGCTCCTACCAAAGAAAGCGTATGGATACCATAGATAAACAAATTAAGTACTAACATTTTTAATGTGATATCATCCACAGAATAAAAAAAGATTAACATATACGTTTAGCTACGTTAAGTGAACATTAAGTAAACGTTATATTGATCGTAATCGCACTATCAGCTAATTTAGTAAATATAATCTATCATAAGTACACGTCATTTACCATGAAAGGTGGCCACAAGGCCTCACTTTATAACCCTATGAAATATCTTATAAAATATAAAGCAAAGTCAAGAGTCTTTGTCTAGGTAAGCTTGACGGATAAACAAAGCACCCATTTGTATCAAATTATTTACTAATATCAAAAGTGGTGAGCTTTTACGGCTACTATATTATCTGAGTGTTACGCATCATCTCTTATTTATTTTAAGAAGATTTAAAATTATTTTAGAATATTTTAAAATAGTCACATCTGAATAGCAAATATAATCTAAAGTTGGTTTTTTATAATTTTTTTCTTTCAGAAAGCTAGGACATTTCTCGATGAACGCACGGCCTAACTGAAGATCAAAGAGAAATCTTCAGATGAGTAATCGTATAGGATTCCGTTTAGACATGAATTCCGCTAGCCTCAAAGGATTTTAGGGAACGGCCATTGTTGTCATACAGCACCATCCATATTAATTTTATCGTATTTCACCGTAAAATGAAGCATTTCATCTTTTCATTCCATTGTATATTTTAAATTCTCGTTTTTCTTACTAGTAGCTTATTATTTAAACATCAAAGGAGGCCATTACATATGATATACAAAATATAGAATCAGTAGCTCCAAAAACGTGAGAAGGTTTGCATGAATAGAACGCTACTTTTTTTTATCACTCTTTTGGGATCAAGTATATTCAAAGCTAAAATTTTTAAAAAATCATATGTTGTACAAGTTTGTCAATATATTACAATAAACAGCATTTTGTCCCACTTAATGACTAATTTAATCATCATATAAAAGTTTAAAATTGTCCTGTTTATACTATTTTGAAACATAAGCTATAGATGTAGAAGTGTAGGTAATCATATTGAAAATAAATATATCTGATTCATTTTTCATATGTGACTAAGCCTTTAAAATATTGATATTGTTATTATTGTCTTTTTTCTACCGCTATAACTTTTACAGATCGGCATTCATAATTTTAACAATACTTTCTGCAACTATATTCTTCTATTTATACTTTTTGCAACTATATCATTTGACATTATAATGTTCACTCTTCCAATCATACTTTCTGTACCTATATCTTTTACCATTCTCTTAATCATACTTTTTACAACACATTTTTACGTATCAATATTTAGTGTTCTTATTATAAATTTTGCAACTATACCTTTTCACATATCGATATTCATTCCTCTAATCGTGTGACATTTCAATATTAATATTTATAAACTTGTTTTATAATAATATTAATTTTAACAGTTCAATATTAATACTTATCGGCCTATTCATACTTGATGAAAATATAAGTTTTTACAGATCACCTTAATGATGATAAAATATAAAAAATAATTTAATTTGGTCAATCTTCAAAGAAAGAGCTTTCTTTTTTCATTTTAAACATATCTTCTTATAGTGATTTTAATTTATTATTATTATTATTATTATTAGTAGTAGTAGTAGTAGTAGTAGTAGTAGTATTTTGGAAAAATACCAGCTATTCTTTCTAACAAAATATATTTTGATTTTATTTTTGATATTTCATAAATATTTATTTAATGAATATCACACTTAGGACCAATATCTGTTCATGAAAAATAATTACTTTATGATTACATTTTTAAAGGGCATTAATTGTCATAATATATTATTGTTTATTGAACCAAAAAGTCTCAGTTTGTAGCCCATTTAATTATATATTAGTTAAAATATTAAATATGGCTGAATAAATAAAATAAAAATTCAGAAATAACTTTATGATTGAAGAGTTTGGGAGAGTTATGCTATGCTATTCCCAGTAATTTAATATGCTTATTACACGTGATAAATGAGAGGCAATATAATATATTAAATGTTCAATTTCATTTATTTCAATATTTAGTTCATAATACCAAAAAATATATTCTATACAAATTTTCAAAGAATTTTAAAGCCATCAAATACTATTCAAATAAAAAAAAGATTTTACACTATTGATTTAGACAATAGACAGTGCAAAGTCTCAAATATCTGGAGAGAGAGAGAGAGAGAGAGAGAGAGAAAAAAATGAGTGAACCCCCACCCTTATTCCACTCCCCCCCAAAAAAACACTTTCAATAGCTTTAACAATGAATAAAGCTGGTAAAGTTATATTTTTATTCCCAATGGAGACTGACAATGAATATGAAATATAGTCTTCAATATACTAAAAAATGGCGCACCAAAAAACTTGATACCATTTAATACAGTCACTCCATCCCCTTTTTTCTTCAAGAAACAGTAAAATATTAAATTAAAAAACTCAAGTAAATGAAAGTATATCTTTCTTTAAAGTTCCCGAGTATTTTTTTTCTTTAATTCAATGGAAAAATAAAGCATACGTAGTACTTTCCTAAAGTTATCTCGTCCTATGTCGTACAAAAGTTATGAAACTTGATACACGTCTTCTGATTTGCATCTTGCTAATCAGATTATATTAGTCGCTTATGAAAACTTTGAAAAAAGTTTATTCTTAAGGAAGGATCAAAATGTGATCCAAGAGGGTAATACATGGTGTCACTTTAAGCTGACAATAGCAATATCCTTTAAATAGAAGGTATGAATGCGATTTTTAACTATTATTACATAAGCGATTTTTCAGTATAGCTATGATCTGAATATATTTAAGCGACAGAAGCAATATCCTTTAAATATAAGTTATGAATGCAATTTTTAACTATTATTACATTAGCGATTTTGCAGATAGCTATGATCTGAATATACTTAAGCGACAGAAGTAATATCCTTTAAATAGAAGGTATGAATGCGAGTTTAACTCTATTATATAAGCGATTTTGCAATTAGCTTTGATCTGAATATCTTTAAGGGATTATTATTATTTTATTATTATTGTTATTATTATTAATATAATCATCATCATCGGGCTTCTTGTAATCAAAAATTATCGTTTCTCAATAGCTTTTATAAGGCAAGCCCTTTAGGCTGTTGTATCCATAGCACCAATTCTAGATTTGTCGAGTTCGAATTATATCATAAGAGATATCTAAACCCATAGAGTTATATAAGAAACTCCCTATCAATAATTTATCCTGTAGAGGTTCTGCCTTAAATTTTTTAAATTTACAATATTCTGATTTATGTTTTTCATATTGTTACTGGTTTTGAAATATTTATGCTTTACTACTTTTTACTTATTTGTTATTACTGCTATTTTTCATTTTTATCATTATTATTTACTATTTTTTAGTAAATATTCAATTATATATATATAATTATTTAGCTATTAATGCTTATCTTATTTTCTCATGTAATTATATGTATTTGTAAGCTACTTGTGTACTTTTCAGTACTGGCCTGTTATAGGACTGTTGGCCAGTACTCTAATAAAGAAAATTGAAATTGAAATGATTGTACTACCATATAAAAAAAATATACAGATGTATTGAAAATTAAATTGTGAGGTTTAGTGTACTTTTAAAATCCTTGTAATAAATTTTCAAGTTATAACTTTTCCAGCAGTATATCTTTCTGATCCTGTTTTTTTTTTAGAGCAGTTTCTATTTACATCCTCAGTCATAATTTTACATTTGGAAAATTTTACACTGGCGTGTCACTTTCAGTTGAGGTACAATCAGTAACCTTAGCAAGATATAGGGTAGGCCCGTTGAGAGTAGTATGAAACGGGTTGTAGGTTTTTTTTTAGGGTATGGGGTTGGAGTGGAGGGGTGGGCGCAAACACTAGCTATTGGCTGGACCTTGTGCTGCCTATTCTACTATATGAATTATGAAGAGTTCCGAGTTTGCTATTTTCTTCTCATACTCCCCCCCCCCATACCTTTGATCCGCCTCTTATGCCCCTCTTGCATATGGGCATAAAATTGGGTTATGATGTTTTCAATCTTCTCGCACATTCTCTGAAAGAAAGTTAAGGAGTCTAAATTTATTTTTAAAAAAAAGAGTTAAGACGTATTGTTGGATAAAAACGGTTATAAATTATATCCTTAAGAGAACACCTTATTTATTATTGTATTATGAATAGTTTGAGATACTCGCAAGGTCAAATTTATTTTTTATATGGCCTAGTACTTAACATTTTTTATTTTTAATAATTGATGTCCAATATTAATTTATGTTTTACAATATTTAAAATTGTACCTAGCATTAAGAAAATTAACATAAAAAATAACACACAGTCTCCCAAACTTAGTTTGAAGATTGAGCGCTTTAAGCTTATTTAACAACTTTGTTAAAAACATAAGTTTTTATATAAATGTGGAGAAAGAAAATCGTGAAAAAACAAAAAAAAATATCTATGTGAATTTTACAAAATATATATTTTTTTAATTTACCAGTTATATATGGGCGAAAAACGTGGTTTTTTACCTTACATGATAAACAAAATCAGGGTGTTCAAAAAAAAGTGCTTAAGATGATAATTGATCCAAAAGGGATGAGGCTACTGGGGAGTGGAGGAGGTTACATAATGCTTAGTTAAATATCCTGTACTCATGAAGTGATAGGATAGTCAAATAATCGAACTCACCTCATGCATATTTTGGAAATAATCACTAAGATCCATAGGGGATTAGATATGGAAGGTTTGCAATGGAGGGTGGGTGGATCAAGACCCCGACTAGCACACCTCTACTATAAACTGCTTCCAAAAACCTCGAATTTATCGACCCCGACCACAGACATCGAATTCCATAAATTACACTCTCTCTAGAAAACCCAGCCAGAAGCCTGACCCCCTCCCCCTCCCTCCCTAGACCACCAAGACCTGACTGAACCGAGAGAAGCTCCGAAGCGAAAAAAAAGAAAGCTTTAAAATGGGATTTATTTGACGCCTTCCTTTAGGTAGTCAACTAAAGAACGAGAAAATGTATGGCCGAGAGAATCACTCTTTTCTTGTGGTTTTTCAAGTTAAATGGCAAAACCTTCTCCGTGCCCGAAATTCAAGAACGTGTTAAAAGAAAATCACATCATGATAGAACTGTAAAGGAGTGGAGGTGCTACCTATTTTACTGGTGACCTTTACTTTTCATCATCAAATAGGTATGAAAGATTTTTCTTTTTTTTATTAAAGGAACAATAGTGGAGGGGAGGGGATTTATACTTAATTCCCCCCCCCCTATAAACTCCATTCTTCCCCTTCAAACGTGTCCGGAAATTTTTCTTGAAGTAGTTTTGGAGAAGGATCTTAGGGTGGTATTGATGGTGTGATGAGAATGATGTTGAGGGAGAAATGGGCTCTTGTACTCGTGGCTAGGGGTTTTTTGGTATAAAGGGGTGGTGGAGGGGAATTGTGGTTGGGTGGCCAGCCACCTCGGACCGTAGGGCCGTGTTTAACACTACACCCTTCCTTCTCCAGGCCAACTCACAGCCTATGTTCATCCTAGTTCCCTTCTCTTTTCTACCCCCCCTCCTTAAAAAAAAAAGACTCTTAGTCCTCGTGCTTACCACCCAGTCCCCCGTCAAGCTTTTCTTCTAACCAACCAAACTTTAGTAGCTGAAGTTTCGATCGTTAGGAAGTTGTGTCATAGTATGAAACTTCAAGTCTTTATTTTATTTTATTTTCAAACCAACTAACCCTTCCTCCAATAAAACAACAACGTGTGTTTCCTTAGATGGCCCTTACTAAAAGTAATAGTCGTAATCTTATAGGGTGGCAAAATTTTTTTTTTTCTTTTCTTTTCACACTCATTATCTCAAACTTTCCACCAAGACTTCCTATCGACATTTGTTTTGAAGAGAAAGAATTCGAGAGTATGAGGCGTATTATAAATTCGACTAATTATGTTATATTAAAGTTTAGATTTTATTTTTAGTTTTCATTTCATAAATTTTAAAATATATTTTAATGAGAGTTAATTTAACAAAAAACCGGATATTTACCAGGCCTACTTATGGGCTGAATGAATTAACGAGTCAAACTATAATCTCACTACATTGTGTTTTATCCTTTCCTTTCAAAGCGAATAACTTTTCATAAAATATAGCTTCATTTCAATGAAGTGAAATATTTATCATGCTGAAGATGAAAAATAGTGGTGTAGCTACTTAGTTCACATCAATTGCCTGGCAAAAAAAAAAAAAAAGTAAACAATGTTCTTCTCCACACGATTTAATATTTAGTCTCTCTCTTTTTTGTATTCTTATTCTTCCATTCTATTTTTGATAAACTTCTTTCAAAGCGGTTCACAACCACTTATTTCCTATTCTCTTTATACATATATATTTTTTCTTCTCGTTTCCCACCAACAATTTCGTTTGTTGGTTTTCCATAGCTCTGTGTATTTTGAAGCATTTGACCCCTATTTATGTGTCCTGCTTTAGCGATATCTCTTTTTAAAGTCATTATAATCTGACACCTAATGGCTATCTCTTACCGAACTTTTATTTGTTTCTCCGCATTTATGTTTGTTCAAATCCTATACTGTAAATTGAGTTGGAGCAGATCAAGCCATTAATGAGCTAGTACTTAATATAAATACTAGACTACCTTACCCACCTCTTCTTTATGATACTTTTCTAGAAAAAAAATATATATATATACTTATATACATATATATATGTATATATATAAAGCTAACTATTGAAATTTTTATTTTTATTCAAATTACCAAGTTGTCACAATCTACCTAATCATCACAGTTTATGAGCATAAAAAACACCTGAATCTTTCACACTACCATTTTCTTGTTAATCAAGTGAATGATTGTTAATTTCTTTTGGTCACGGTGTCTCACTAACCGTTCGGGATGTACACAAAATAACTAAGGACGCGAATGTGTTAAAGATGAGTAAGTTTGAATTCAGGTGAAATGTAATCTCATTTATGTTAAGGGAGAGTGAAAAACTATTTTGTAACATATTACTAGGTACATATGAGTGAGATTTGAATCCTAATATATCCTTCATCGCCTATTCATTATGTGGTTAGAGTGACTCTTTAGGGCTTATAGCATTAGCCCACCGAAGCAGATAGGATTTAGATTATAGGTTGTAATAACATCCCTCTTCATACAAACTACTTGGGTTTGGTTCAGGACGAGGTTGAAATTAAATAAGATGCTGTGTGATTTATTATCAACATAATGGAATTGCGGATACTTTTTAATGTCTCGTATTTAATTAAAGTATTGTAATTGTGATTAAAATCGATTTCTAGATTAAGATAAATATTTAAGTTGTATGTGAACACAAACCCAATGAATAGTATGACAAAATCACACAGCATTTTTCATAGTGTGTATTTTGGTTTCGAAGATGATTTAATAAAAATTATTTTCAGTTAGCTACCCTCAAGTATATGTTACTCATAAAACAAACACATAAGCCTGTTAATCACAATTATCACTCATTAGATATAAATTAAAAATCTGTTCATATATATCCAAACAAATTAATATTTTCAAAAATAAATTATTTGTAAGCTACCCTAAAATTATTTATCATCTGTAAATACTCGTATAAGCCTGACGTATTATGTATTATCAATTTAAACTACCCCAAGATACCCATTGTAAATTCAACCTTCAAGGTCAATTAAAAATAATCAAATTTATTTTGATTAGTCTTAAATAAATAAAGAAAGATAAATTATTATTGATAATGTAAGATAATCCCTCGATTCCAATTTTAAGCCAAACAGATGGAACTGTTATGAAACAAATAAAATTTTACAAAAATCAGTCATTAGTTAACTACAATTAAATTACTTTTCATAAAAAACTATATAACTATTTATAATACAAGCAATTTAACAAATGCCCATTTTGAACCAAATCACTAAAGATATTTTTAAATGCTCAAGTTAAAAATAACATAGTAATCAGTAAATTATTCACAATCGAGTTTTCCTCTCAAAACAAGTGTATGAGCGAGAGCGGAAGGGCCTATCTTTTTTACCAAGAAAGTTATTTTCACATAATTTCCAGGGTTCTGTCACATGCCACAATCAACATGGAACCACCCGCCTCGGTGGCGAGGTTAGCTAACGCGCCAGTCGTGTTGAGATAAACCACCGAGGACGGAGATATCGAGGTTCGAATCTCGGTTGGGTGAACTGGGGTGGCTTTTCCTAAATGGTTTTCCACTCTCTTTCCACGCAAATGCGGGTTAACTTACTCTAAATACAACCTTCCCAATTCCTGATTCATTAGTGTAATTAGTACCTAAGCGTATAACCCGAACGGGTAGTAAGACGTGGTGCTAAATAAATAAATAAACATGGGACCAATAGCTTCACTTACCCTCCGAAGAAAGCTGTTGCTATGGATTTTTATAGCTTAAGAAATTGCCCCTGGCTAGGTTTGAACCCACAAATATAATGTCGTGAGGAGAGAACTTTACACCAAGACCACCAAGGTGGACGTGAATAAAGTTAAACTCTATGTTTTTAATGAAGAAAATTTTCCACTTTACAATGACAAAATTTTAATGAGTAACAAGTTATATTGGTTTATACTGAAATTAGTTTCCATCTAAATCCTAACGAATGATAAGCTGTTGCTTATTTTAGTTCATTTATGTTCCATATTTAGCGCCAACTCAAAACAGAGATGTTATCGATACTCTTGTTGACAACATTGTATCACGATACTCATCCAACGAAGGGCGCCAAACCAGGATATCCGTGTACAAAGGCTCGACGCTTTGGTGTCCGATAGTTCAGTGGATGTGGAGCCGTGAGTATTTCAAAAGGGGGCTAACCACTAACTGCTGGGAAGGGTTGGGGAGGTGGGGGAGGGTCATCGAGGGACTTGGGTTAGAGTTTTGTTTGGTGAGAGGGCTGTGCAGAAGGGGTGTATTGAAACCTTTTATAAACGTTAGGTGACGCCACAGGGAGTCTGATAGAAGAGAGAGGGTGGGGGGGGAGGATGAGGGTGAATTGTGAGTACGTGTGTGGTTGTGTGAGTGTGTGAGTGTGAGTGTGTGTGTGTGTGTGTGTGTGTGTGTGTGTGTGTGTGTGTGAGGTAGGATCGTTAGGCCAAACATCATAGTGTACCGTTGGTTTTGATCGTCTAAGAGGCGAGTGAGAATGAGAGATATAGTGGAGCCTATAATGTACCCCTCTTGAAGAAACCAGCATGTTTTGTTCTATACGTGTTCGAATTATTTTTCAATTTTGATCACTTAAAGACACTTTTAATCATATAAAAATAAAATAATATCGTTTTTGATTTAAAGTAGAGAATGAGTTTTAAAAATCAAATGTATTCACTTGATATCATACAAACATTTAAACTCACCAGTTGAAAAATTATTTTAGGTCAGATATTATTAAAATGTTTATTTGGTTGGACAAAAATTGACTCTTCTCTCTGGTTTGTTTAAAAATAATGAGGTCATATCCGTTTTTGAAATCTAGTATGATCTTGAAGCCTCAAACTTTATCTATTAAAATGAAATCATATTTACACTTGCCTATTGAACGATGATGTTGTGCCAAATATTGTAAAGATTTTAGTTTGATTTTACTACTATGGAATATTTTTTTTTCAATTTTCAAGCCCTGCTGAGCTTATTAAGATATTCATTTACTCTCTTTTCAGAATATTAATATTTGATTCGTGTAAAATATATCAATCCGTTTAAAAAAATAAATATGTTTGCATAAATTTGATATTTTTTTTTGTTCTCTAATGCATCTCGTTTTAACTTACTTAAATAATATACATATTTATAATATATATGTATGCGTGAAATACATATATAATATTATATATAAAGCTAATTTTCTTTAATGCTCGGAGGGGAAGCTATAACCAAGGGGCAAAGAAATAAAATGTTAAACTTCCAACCTACGATCTCCACCTGAAAATATAATACCAGGATTCAAAAGGTTGTATGCTATGCAATTTCATCAGACATTTCAGCAACAAAAAAACATTTATTTTATGTACACTATATATATTTTACATTACAATGAATGGTAAAATATACTTCATAGTCAAATAAAAATGTTTCCATAGTTAGAACTCGTAGTATTCTTCTTCAAATATCCTTATCAAACAATTGTTATATTCAAAACGATTTTTATAGTTTATTTTGTTATTCGCAATCCATTATTATTTAGAATTTAATTAAGTTTTTCTCATATACCATATTAGATCTAGTATGTATTTTTATTTTATAAAATCCAGCCACTAGTATAGAAAAAAAAGGAGATAAATTCAGAATTCTATTAACTACCTAGTGACCTTTGCTGAAGACTCATAAAAATATATTAATAATAATAATGTTTATTATCAGAACTACAGGCTTTGAAATAACTCTTACAGTCTTTGAAAATGTGCGATTGTATTAAAAAATATATAAATAAATGAAACTTTAATAAACATACCATGCGAAATGTAATATGCAATCATGTAATGGTCGTATGTTCAAATTATTGATTGGCGAAATTAAAAATATTTTCCTATGCTTAATTAATTAGGGAATCTGACTGCCATCCAAGGAATTATTTTTTATAATTGTTATACAAATTAGTATATGAGTTTGGGTTGTTCATGCTAGCTATATATTAATGCAATTATTCGTAATTATGTAATGTTTTAGTAAATTGTGGTTTTCTAGACGAAAAATATGTTTAGACCAATATTTGTAGTACTCTTATATTCATCCGAGTAGTATACTAACATAAAGCTTCCTAAGTAAACTTTTTTGGTAATTCAAGTAAAGCGGGTGTAATATTTACAACGATTGCTCATATGTTTTGTGAATTCTATGAAAATATGTATCTAAGACCGTTCAGAAACCTCATCCAATTTTTATTTTACATCGTGAACCATATTTAAATAGTGTCCAAAAATTACCCGAATTAACTTAAATTATAAATACAACATATATTTTGGTTTCGATATTGATAATTGATAATTGGTATGATAATACTTAAATAAAAATCAATATCTAAGTTTAAAAAGAATAATTAAACTAACTTTTGTAAAACTAAGAAAATAGCTGTTGAAATAAATTCATATTTTCCGAGAGAGCGTCCTCGCCTTTGAAAAATTTTGAAATTTAAATTTTTTGGGGACATTCATGGGTGCACAAACTTTCATTAATTAAAAGATTGAATATACATTTTTTTGGGGTATTACTCGAGCAGTCCCTGTCGCAAGCTACCGGTTTATATTTTAAATCATTTAATTACCTGATATAAAAAATAAGATACAGGCTGTTAGGAATATTTGGGGATATTGCAATTTTATAGTCTCACGAGGGTAGCATCAGTTTTTAATATAACGATATTAGATTTTCAATTATTTTTTAAACTTGTGAATAAGATACTTGACACGGCTATAGCCATAACTAGTGATACGTTCCATGTTGTACGAGAATTCTCTCACTTCTATACCGATATGAGGCCTAAAATTGATGGTTGCTTGTGAGTTTATTAAGGGGTTTAAATGAGTAAAGGTAGTTGCTATCTTTTTTACCCACATTATTGTGTAGATGCTAAATGCTAAGTGATGGATTGTGACATTTCCCAGCCAACAGTACACTCAGCAGATACTTGAAACCACAAGTTCGATGTCGTCAGGGCAATCTCTTATATTGTGAGACTGACTTTTTAAATCACGAAGCCACTAGTACCTGGAAATGAAGTATTACAAAAGTTTTCCATTAAAATAAAGAGTTTTTTATTCAATTAATACATCATTTAAAAATACTACTTTTATGATAAACATAAGATTAATAGTTTTTCAATGTACTGAAGCTAATAAATTATAATCATCTTTGTTATAATGGTTCTTTAAGATTACACATTTTTGCTATTGAAATAAAAACCTTCCACCTCGTTTGCTATCTCTGAGGTTGATCTCTCACCCCCCTTTTTTTTTCCTTCCCCTCCATACTTTTATAAGCACGAGGAGGATGAGATTGGAGGCCAACATAAACAACAAGTTGCACTGGTATAGTTCTTTGTGTGAATCAAGTTTATTTTGAGTTTTTCCATTTGATGCGCTAAAGAAATAAACGGAATAGCAAACAACGGACGATAAAACGTCCAATGAATTAATCTCAATTCATTTTAAAAGAAGTGGCTGGCTAAACGGATGATGGGCATGAGTTCGACTCACGAAGAAGTAGCTAAGTAACTATATAGGATTATTTTTTCAAAAATATATTTTAGTGTGTATATGTGAGTGACCATCTTACGAGCCATTCAAGTTATACACATGTTTACACCAATGAAGAATAAATGAAGAAGTTGGAAAGGTTTTAAAGGAATCTACCTACATTTGCTTGAAGAGAGTGGGATGCGTCAAAATATTTTCAAATTCACCATTAGTCCATTAATTTCATTTTTTTTATAACAGCATTCTTTAGGTTCTCTCTGTTTTGACTAAACACACACACAAAAAAAGTATTTTCTTGTTTTTTTCAGATGCGTGGTGCATACACAGCAGTCATTCCTTATTTATAAAAACCTCTTATCCATTCATTTCTGCAAACGTAATACCTATGGTTTACTTATGATTACCAGACCAGGGATTCGCTTTCCCACTTATGATATATTTAATTACTGAAGCTTTATTTATTGTCCGCTGACGAAGTAGAATATTGATGAGTGTCCTCGACACTAAACATGATAATCTTATTAGCTTAAGTAATATTTGAGCATCACAAATATCCATCATAAACAAGTAAAATTGGTTAAGTGCACATGAACTCGATTCAGCTTGACAAATGAGGCAGGCGTTTCTATTTTGACAATTAATGAAAGAGGAGAGGTTTTTGTTCTATCAGTGGTTTCTAAGCCTCTCTCTAGAAAATTTTACTGTCCTTAAACGCGTTTTATTTGGTGCACTGCATCTTATTTACTACCTGTCTGTTCTGTAGGCGTATTTACAATTAGTAGAGTCCAGGCTACCCACCTCCTAGCTCCCTATATCTAGGAAAATGAGATATAATCACATCAACCAGAAACATATTATGTCTACATATTTAAATGAAATCATTCACATCCAGAAAATAGATTTGAATTGAATCGAAACAATTATCCACGGAAAATATTTTCTTCTATTTGATAGCGTCCCAGGCGATGTTGTGTGTAATAGGTTATTTCCGGGAAGATCAATGTGGGTGTTATCACTGAGCGATGCTGTGAAAATATTAGATAGATTGCGTGTAGCTGTTCAAATTTGTTTGTTAGGTATGTATATTTTAAAAATACATTTGAAATATTTAAATTGCCATTTATGAATATAATAATTATATTAGCCTATTCTTTATAGACTAACTTAAATTTAGTACATAGACAACACCCAATTAATCCGAATTCCCCCACTAATTCATCACTGTGAAAAGGGGCACTTACATTTCAAAAATTATAATTTTTTCATCTATGTCGGGTGTCGGGCCTGGGGCTCTTTGCTTAGTAGGCAGACATGGTAGTGACTAAGCCAAGGTTTCCGACTTTGTTTGTAATGTGAAGCTACAATTGAACTAGTAACCTCAGTCCAGGGCTACAGATTTAATTACAATTCAAATGACTAAAACTTAATTAATTTTTAAAATGAGAGAAGAGAAAGGAAATTAATTCAAACTTTATACAATAGCACAAAACTTTACAGGTAGTAATTTACATTTTCAAGTTTGTATACAAGCATTTATATATATTATATTACATTGAATCTACTAAGTCATGTAGTTTAAATTTTTAATTAGTACCTCACTTTTTAGAAAAGATATACCTGATCATGCCATTCCTTTACGAGGTAGGCAAGAAACTGTGCATTTAGTTATAAAAAATTCCGTACTTAATCTATTCTAATTAACCTTTCTCCACATTTCTCTATTCTTGCCTAATCCCTTCGTTTCAACAACATCCATACATCAAGTCAAACATGATCTTTTATTCTTAAAATTCTCAATGTTTCTCTTTTTCACATTTTTATGTATACAACATTTAACCACGTTTTACATGGCCAACCCCGTTTCTCAATGAGTAGTTTGTGTAACGCTAGCGACACGCAACGAAAAAATATATTATAATAATAATAAAATCTCTTTCCTAAATTTTAAAAATAGCACCTGTACAACGTAAGATAGTCCTGTACCTTAGGATTAGCTTGAAGAAATACTATGCACAATAGAAAGGGCTGGTTACAGAAACAATAATCATTTGATTGATCAAAGATCAAATGTAAGTTCATCTCAATCTATGTATTAAACCTTATTTTCAGTTGCCTCATTCACATTTAGGAGTTGGATTGTCTATCTAGTTAACTATTTAAATCTTTTCGATCAACGTTTTGATTCTTCAATCATCATGTTGATGGGAAACATAGATTATAAGTTTTAATAATTTAATCAATTTTGTATCATTATTTTAGTGATTAATAAAAGAAAAGTGCGTGGATGTATATATACATAATTTTAGCATCAAATCTTATCACATGTTCATTTTACACGCATATGTACTAGTTAAGTTAATGAGATAGGGATGAGAAGGTTTGGATTTAAAGGCAAACGACCCAACAATTTCGTGGAGGGAGAGTGGAAAACCACACTCAATATATCCAACAGAGATTTGAAGCACGATCTCACTGACATCAGAGGTCTAGATTATTGTGAGAGTGACGCCTTATACCATGCGGCCACCTAAGCAGGTAATATTTATTTCAAGTGTGACATATTTTAAAGGATATTTGTGTAAATTGATGGATGATTGAGTGAGATAAGCAAATTGTGGATTAAGCCCAGACCCAACCAGGATTTTAGTGGTGGTAGTAGTAGTAGTAGTAGTAGTAGTAGTAGTAGTAGTAGTAGTAGTAGTAGTAAGTGTAAATTATAGTATATTCAGATGAGGTTTTTCAAAGGCAGCTACATGACACATGTAGCTTGTATTTAGTAACTAAGAAATACGATTTGATACTAGGCTTGGGCAGAGTACATTTTATAAGGTATGTTTATTAATGTAACTAAAATGATTTTAAACTTTTTTCTTAAGGAACAGGTCCAAAATTTCAGCTTAGTGAATAGTGGAAAAATATATATAAAATGATCACCCTCAGTATATCTTCTCGGAATATGAACCTCTAACTTAACGTCACCAGCAATCCACCATATCTCAAGATTGTTTCCAAAATCAATTCGTACACTGATTCAAGTTGTTATTTATCAGTAAATTGAATATAATATTATATTGGTACTTTAAAAGAAAATCTAGCAAACACACATAAATGTAATTAAATATATGTACTTTAAAAATATATTCTCAAATGATGGTGTTTTTCCACTATTGTCAAGCAGAGCACCAACTGAACGTATACATTCTACAGACTAAAACATCCCAGCTTTACCCTCACAACTCAACCCCGGTGTCTAGTTTATTAACGCTTGAGGTCAACCCTAGCCTCTCCCTTCTGACAACCCCTTCATCCTCCCCCTACGACAACTTCTGTAGTCACACGTCACGCAGCGGTGACAAGGTGTCGTATCGCGCCATAAACGTGTTTGTATATGTGTGTGTATGTGTGTGCGTATGTGTGTACTGTCACAAACCCTCCATGGGACATCATACAAACAAAACACATGCGAGCACGTCGTGTGTATACTAAACGCACCGCGCTAACGTTGTCTCGCCGACAAGACGGGTTGACTACTGGTACAAGGTTGAGGAATGTTAATATCAGGGTTGACCATTACTTTATTTACGATATGTTCCCTTTTTTAATTTTCTCATATTAATATAAAATGTTGTAGTTGTGAAAATTTTTGACCTCGAGGTTTTGATTAATATTTAAGTTTTATGTGCACCTTATCCCCTCAAAATTTATTTTACAATTCTTTCTGTCCCCAAAATATCTGTCTGTCTTTTTTACTTGGGTCTGAAATCATTTGATAAATTCTGTTCAAACTTGTTATTATGTTGTTTAATGGCTATACCTCTGGGATTTTATAAAATTTTAACCTTAAGTTTAAGGTACGATAATTTACAAATCAGTGAATTTGGAAATTTCCAATTAAAAAAATGAACTTTGTTTGGTTTTGTTGATAATGTATATCTATGGAAGGTTTACTTGATAAATGGCAATTTATACTTGTCCTTGCTGTAAATATGGTTTAAGGTGCTATTTACTACGGGTGAATTATTCTTGACAATTCAAAATTTTTCAGAAATTGTTACAGTGATTTAAAAAAAAAAGGTATCTCATGGAGTTTTTGAACTGAAAAATGAAAATATATACTTGATATTTAGTTGAAATTACAAGAAAGGGTAGGTTACTGAAAATTGAATTTTTACAATTTTGAAATATTTACAAAATGTTTCAAACGATCTGGTGTAAAATGAGTAATAAGTTTTACAAAATATATTGATATTTGGAAAATAATAAATTTTTATCAAATCTGCTAAAGTGATCTTGTTCAAAATGTGTATCTGGGGACAATTTTGCATGATACATACAATTGAAACATATGTTAATTTTTAAAACTAAATTAACTTAAGAGCAGTTTACTTATGAAATATTTTATCAAAATTAAAATAGTAGTCTGGAAATTAAACATTATATTTTATTATAAATCGATATCTGTGAATTTTTTTATCACGAATACGAATTTACAAAAAAAAAAAAAACATCAAGATTGCTTTAACAATTTTGTTTCAAAAATTGAAATTATTTAAAGTGATTTAGACATATTTAGAACTTAGACATAAAGAGTTTTAATAAAGATTAACAAGATTATACTTTGACAGTTTTGATAAAATCTTACTTAATAAAAAACATATTTGAAAATTATGTCCTAAGATATAATAGACATTGTTAGAAAGTTTTTATCACTGGGTCGCTCCATTCATTTTTATAAGAAAATCTACTTGTTTAGTATATTTTATAGAACTAAATCATATTCAATTAAGTGGGAAACGACAATTTGCTTACGGAAAAAACACCAAAAATGCAAAGCCGCCCCTCCCCTCCAGAATTGATTGACATGTATAGGTTGTAGGTTTCGCTTATTTGAATTTTAAAGAATAGTTTGTATGAATTAATAAAAATGACTAGTGCTAAGTCATATCATCGCTTTTCAAGAAAGGATGATTTGATGATATTGATGGGAAAATGAAATCCATATATATTGAGAATTATAGGATAGGATAACCTATGTATTTGAATCAGCGTCTTTAGTTATTCAGTTTGGTTTCTCTTCTATGAAAAGGCCCAATATTTAAATTTGGGATTTAAATTTCGCATTTAAATTTGAAAAATCTTAAGCTATTAGGTATACTTTTTTTTCTTGTGTATCCTTAGGTAGAGATATTATTGTGATCACCAACAACATTTTATTGGAGTTTTGGATTGATATTGGCGTTTCATGACCCATTAAGCCAGAAAATATGTTTGGGAATTTTTTTCGTGATGCCGTTTGTTTGTGTCTGTATCTCGGCCTCGAGATGAAACTAATTTAAGGATTGGAATAAAATTTGTATATAGGATTTGGGAATAAAACCTCGTATCTAGGATATTCATAGGTTCCCTAAAGTATTTTTTGGAATAATATATTTGACCCTGAAATAAATAAACAGCTTATTTAAAGGTGGCATGATGTAAATTTAATTTTCTAGAAAGTAGCTAGGGTGATTTTAGTTAAAATTAGTATCGATACACTGTTTAAAATTGCAAACAATATGGTGCATCTCGTTTTCTCAGGAAAATGACAAAAAAGGGTACATTACATTAGCGAATATCTCCAACTTTGATCATATCTCCGCAACCCTTCGAGATACAAAATAGCTTATCATCTTAAAGTTGTAGGGTTATTAATAAATTATAAAACCTCTTTTCAAAATCTATTTTGATAAAGCACATAGATTCTGAGCTAATCTCAACTAAATCAAGGTCTTTAAATGGGGGAATTAATTTTTATACTCTTTGGTAGAAAGTTATATTCATCTTTTCTCAATGTTATGTTACAATATATTATATCATTTATATTCTTTGGTAGAATGCGATGCTCTTAGTACGATTATGTCACTGCAACTATGTATATTATTTAGTTTCATACATCTTACGAGGTTTAAATAAAAATCTCAATTTTTAGGTATATGAGCGATAAAGTCTGTGTGGTGCAACATGCCAATTATTAAAGTTATAAACTTGTCTCTAAATTGTCCAGGCTCATTTGATTTTTCAAATATGTATTAAAATTGTAATACATAGGTTATAACTGTAGTAAAAGTACTGTATATAATGTATACTTTCTAAAAATACAGTGCAATAGTTACACACGACTTACATAAACCGAGATAGCCTAGAAAATAATATCACCCACAAAGGCACACAAGCATACTAAATGTCAAGCTAATCCAGTCTTGTTTTCTGGTGCCAGGTAGGTCGTAATTTGAAACCAGGATTAGCGTAATGAAAATTATTTTCCTTAATAGTGTACCACTTTCCATTTATGCCAATGTTGGTACATTTCTTCTGATGTTTAACTTGCCCATCCATTAGCTCATTGTGTAATTAAATGGGTATACGAGTACATTGGACGCCGTAAGAGTAAATAGAAAACATAATTCACGGTTTTGGAAAAAAACAGGTTCATCCACTCCAACCCTTTTTAGTACATGAAATCTACTTTCATTTACATGGTATAGATGAAGAAAACATAATTTATAGAAAATTTTTACCAAATTTTCATCGAGAATAAGATTTAAAACACTTAGGCTATACCACTTCTGTACATCCGATGGGATTCAAACACTGATCTAACAGTCACCACTAAGCCATTTATTCATTATTGACAAAATAATGTTATTTAAAATACCAAATTAAACATTTGTATATTATATGTTAGTAATTAATTTAAATTATTTGTTCAGTAATGAGCAATTAAAATTAAAACAGTTAAAGTTTATGAAACTAGTACAGACTAAACTTTACGATTTCAAGCGAAGTTACAAGTTAATTAAAACTATGAATTCAAAACAACATAAATTAATCAAAATAAATGTTTATATAAAATGCAACAGTGTTTAGAGTAAATAATAACTTCTCTATATCTGAAAATTTATAATCTTTAAATTTTAAGTGAGCATTACGATACAAAGTACAACCATTTTCTACTTATATATGAGCTAAGCTATTAAGAATTGAAATATTATGTCACAGGAAATAGAAATGATGTCCTCCATCTAGATAAATCGAGACCTATACCACTTTCAGCATGTATCGAGAAGGGGAGAGAGGATTGGAAAGAGAAATATTAGAACAGTTTGGCTATACATCTATGAACGGAAAAACTATGAAAGATCTTATTTTGCAATAGTTATAAGAAGTCAATTAATGTTTTAACCTATTCAATAATTTATTTATTATAAATTAAGCTTACTAATTCAACGTGCTAAATTATACTGTTAATCATAAGACACACTGGTGTAAACAGAGTTCAAGGTATCAGCATCACAATAAAAGGATTTTTTATAAATTGAAAGGCTATGATTCGATCCTAGGTTTGGCACACTTGAATAATATTTATCCTTGATATTATTTGCTCATTTCCCCTCAAGATTTAGATTCGTGGGAAATGGATAAGAAAGGTAGATTTTATAAGAATTTCAACAGCATTTGCGTGAAAGGTAAGTGATAAACTAGTTTCTAGAAGCTACCTTTAGTAATCTTAGATGGGATTCTAAATACAATTTATACGTCAACAGAAGTAAAAAAAAATGCAAGAGTGACTAATTAGAACATAGATAAGGGTTTACTACATGTTTGATTAGTCATTCAAATCTAAGTAGATGTACAGAATAATTATTAAGACATATTTAATTTTTAATTAACTATATGTGACGAACTACCTTTAGCATGGGACGAGTTTTGTATGGCTCAGTGGTAGACTATTAGCGCACTGAACCAAAGGTACCGGGTTCGATTATCGTGTCCGGGTGTTATTTTTCAACTAATTTAAGTTAATTGAATTGTCGTCTCCTCCATACATACTGCCCGTAATTACAATGATTTGCAGACTGTGTGTCGATATATAATTATATTTATAATATGTATTTTTAATTAATTCGTACCAATGGATATACATCCATAGTAACCCATTAATTAAAAAATATTTATTTATAAAACCTAATTACCTTCTAATTTAAGTTTGTATATTTCTATGAACAGATTAATAATAATTGCCCTAGAAAATCATATACGTTATGACTTTTTAAACGCTTCTCGAACGAACATAAACATATATATGGATATTAAAATTTACAATTGCGTACAATTTTCAAATGTGTTTAGTTTGTCTTTAATTAAATTTTATTAGTTTTCATTTGTGCCCTATACAATCCTATAATGTTTAATAGTTAATGATTGGGGTTTACTGACTAACTACAACTCAGTTACAGACAAATGTACGTATTTGCCGAAGGCAATTACACACATACATGAAGGTGTCACACATTGCCACCCATTCCCCGCTTAGAATAAAAATAAAAAAAAACAGCATTGAAATAAAAACCTATAACGGCTTCCAGCTAAAATTCACTCAACAATCTCCACCTTTTATAATGGGCAGTTCCAACACAAAAATACTATGACCATCGATTGGAGGCAGCGTAGGGAAATTTCTCTCTACGGTCTCGTTAAAATGGAGATTGCCTTTAGTTAGAGAGCGTCATTAAAACCCGGCCCGAATAAAAACCATGACCCAACTTTTTATTTTTATAAAAACGGTAGTGGTAATGTTTCATTACAATAAAGCCCTTTGCCATAGAGACTTTGGGTGGTAAGGCAGGTGAGGAACGGAAAGGGGTAAAGGGAGATGAAATAGGAGAGTTGTTTCATGCGATGCTTTGTTTGACTAACCTTTTAGATCAACGGAGAGAAGTCTACTGACGTGTCGAGGAGGAAAATTGCATTGCATTATCGGTTCAATGATTATTTCCTCATATAACGTGCACATATATTTGTTCATATTAAAGTATTGCATTTGATCGCCGTTGATATGGAGATTGGTGTTGTCCCAGCTGTTTACTGAGTGGAATTTACTTTTCATTTAATCCACATTTGTGTTTTCCTACCTTCCTATTCGATAATATAAGTGAATTTCTTCTAAATTACCCTGATCCTTACAATTTATACAAATTAGAAAATCCAATTGTATTAAATCTGATTGTAACAATTTCAGTTTGTTGTTAGTTATATAATGTAGGTAATTATGGAACGTAAGAAAAGGCCAGTGATTTTGCAGTTTTTAAAGCACATTTTTTTAAATATAAAATAAATAGAATATTGATTCAGTAGTTTAATTTTCTTCACATTATTACATCGACAGTTGTTGAATATCTATCAATTGAATATTAGCACTAGATGCAAAACTTTTAAATGAAGAGAAAAAGTTGTCATTAAATTCCAGGACACCCTTGACAGATATTCGATAACTGGTTAGGTCACCATGTGAATCAAATTAAGCTCTATGTTTGTAATAAATCAATATTTGATTTATTTAGAACAAAACATCTTTGAATAAAAAATACTGAAAAAATACCTACCTTTTATTGAGTTCACCGCATCCTCACCTGAAAGGGCTCTCTTTGTGATATGTTATATGTATTAAAATATTCACAGTCACACCCATACTGCTGGGTATTGGGAATGTAAATGTTTGAATCTAAAGTCAGTAAAGGTGGGTGTCTCCACATGTAATTAATCACATTGTTTTTCATCCCTCATCTACGTCAATATAATTATATTTTCCTTTAAGTTACCCTTCCAATCTTTACCCTCTAGAATTATTCATTATTATCCTTGTGACTATTGATATAATTCATTTTTTAAACATTCCTTTCTCTACTTACTTTGTGGTTGTTGACGTAAAGTGTTATTTTTTATTGTATTTAAAGGTTTGTGGGCCAAACGCAGATATTTAGATGTGTATAATTCTTTATCATATAATAATACTAACCTGGTCAGGTGTACCAACCTTTTGAATGGTTCCCACAGATGATTATTTGCTTACGTAATCTTATCTTTCACAGTATCACACCTCAATTTTCAAAAACACTAACACACATCTCGACCGAGAACAATCAAAACCTTTATTCCTCAATGTCGTAAGTTCAAACGAAATGGGTGAAATGGATGCTTGAAATAAAGAACAAACACTCCTCGGGGATCAATGCCACCCCATACCCCCACCTTTTCCCGCAACCTTTGCCGATAACAATTGTTTCTCAAAATGAGAAAAAATTGAGAAGGATGAAACAATGGGGATGGTTGGATCAGTAGGTATTGGAGGAAATGCCATTTGACAAAGGAAAATGTGTGAGACTATCAACTGGTGTCTCCAAACGATTCTCTGGAGTGCACTTGCCCTTTTACCAAAACCTGACAATCGCTGTCACGTGTAGGCCTACATTTGTTTTCCTTTATCTACAGTTGATTCTATGATCTCTCTATATTATCAGATATATTTTAAATATATCCAAATTTTTCTGTCGTTTTTATTTTGGGAGATCTTATTAATTATTATTATTATTATTATTAGCACCGCGTCTTACTAACCGTTCGGGCTATACGCACTTACGCTAATGTGTAATGGTAGGGTGATTGTGAGATGAAATGGAGGACCTACAGTTTAACGTGGAATCCGAACCACGGTGGAGGCCTGGCATTCCTCACATTCACAAGTTGTGATTAATACACATCTTGTCAGAGGTGAAGGAAGGGTTTGGAAATCAGATAAATTTGTGCCGGGACCGAGGATTGAACCCCGGATCCCCAGCACAGAAGTCTGACACCTTACCCCTAGACCACCAGGTCACCCATCTTATTAATTGACCACCGATCAAAGATTTTGTTTTAACTCGTGTGTTGGGCATTCACAGTCAAACATATATCAGTCTATACGATGTTTTCACTCCCAGTGCCGAATTCATGGAACCCATTTAATGAAATTAGGCTGTTATATTGTTTAAATATGTTTGCAAAACGTATAAATATATATTTAAAAATTGACATATATCGCATGGCTAACGTCTTAAGCCACGTTAATAGTGAGTATGAACTATGAATATAGTTACTGAGGTTATATTATTTATTTGTTTCCAGTCTTACTTTAAAACCAAGTAAAAAGATCAACTTTAAATACTAAAGGAAGTTAGGGGTAGTATTTTATATTCTTCACAGAAATATTGGTTATATATTTTTAACTTTCCTATTTTCCTACAAAGTAATATTTTCTTTGTGATGAAGAATTAGTTTACCAAACAGTATAACCCATGTAAGTAGGCACGCTTATGAAACTACAATGTAATTTAGTGTGGTCCATCGGTGATAGAGAGTTCTGGTATTTGATACCCAGCGTGGTGCACTGTAGGTGTTTTTGACTATAATGAATCCCTACTCTCCTTCCAGAAGAATTTGGTTAAATTTACTTTAATCTAATTTTATTCATGTTTATCATATAAGTGTAAATAGCCAAAATGGAGAGTTAAACGATTTGCACCACAAAAAAAAAATTGATAGCGGGAATCCTGTTAGGACCACGACATAAGGTTGTGAAACGGTCGCGAGATAAAAAAAAAATAATGTGATACTAAAGCATATCTATATGTCACACATGTGGAGTTTATGAGAACACACCTTGTTTTACTGACCAATAGCGTGCCATAAAACCAAGACATTAGGGACAGAAATTATGTTTACCTTCAACCCCGTATTTCTTTCCAATCTTTCATTTATGACAGTAATAATCAGACGCCGACAATATCTCGTTGGAGGAAAGCCATTCAATGTGACATGATCAACAAGAAATTGATAGATTCTGTTTGATAATTAACAGCTGGGACTACACAGATATTTATTAATAAATTATGTGATTGAATTATAATGGAGATCTGCAATATTTGATCAATCATAATAATATTTACCAATATCTAATATAGTAAATATTGATTATGTTTAATTAATACAGTTTTAACAATAATAACCTTTTTTAAGTAAGTCATTAGACTACTCATCAGGCATTCATTATACTTAACTTAAAATAGATACATAAGTTATAATAATTCAGAAGAAAAGTACCAACATTTACGAGGAGAAATGTTAAGAATTATTTAATAAAAACACACCTCCATACACTTAGAATTTTATTCCCGAACCTCCCCTCACTTGTAAACTATACCTTATGAGACTGACACCTTAGTCTCCATACCCATCTATAAAAGTAATTAAACTTATTAATTACTAAAATATGTATTTTTATTTACTAAAGAAATGTCCCTGAAAACATCTTACTGGTTGGCACATGGGCAAAAGCTTTACTTATGAGGTTCTGGTTTGCTGAACACAGGCTGGGGGGTGGGTAGCTGATTCTGGCTGTGTCTACGTGAAGTATATTTCCATAAATAGTATTTTACTCCTACTCCACGCTAATTTGTGTAGATCTCCATTAATATCTACCTTGTTAATCACACCCCATTAGTGAAAATAGTTGGATAGCCAAGCCAGACGAGTAGTCGTAGAATGTGAATTACAAAAATAAGTGTTAATTCATATATCTATAGGTAAGTAAGTAATAGCTTAAAGGAGTAGTATTCAACCTTTTATGATTGCGTACCTACAGATGCGATTTTTCTTGAGCCTTGTAGCAGGATATTTGTTGGTATATAATGAATGCTATACATAATTCTCAAACTTAATTTAAAATAAGTAACCACCAAGATATTTTATTATTTTTTTAAAAATGAATATATATTATAAGGTAACCTGATCCTCACCCTCATTTGCCAGAATGGCCTATTTTGATGGGGTGGGGGTGAGAGGAGGTCTTATAAGAGCGTTGAAAATAGTCAAAACGGGAGTTTTGAGAATTTTACTATAAATTACAGTTCATGGTGTGATGTTTTCACTCGTAATATTTATAGGTTCTTATAGAGTCGTTAGCCTAAGTAAGTCACTTTTATCAACAGTTTCTCTTACTAGTTTACTCAGGTGATATAACTATACCCTGAACTGTGGTCAGGATCGATCGTACTCCAGTCCTGCCATGACGCGCCTCTCCCCCCCCCCCCCCC